>JALRMF010000710.1:0-14241 GCA_026120015.1 Dendrostoma leiphaemia
AGATAGAGATAAAATTGTATTTAGCTTTACCTTATATAAAAAAAAGGAGATAAAGTCTCCTTTCTTATACAAAGGATTATATACGCGTTTTAGGCATATGTAACCGCGTGCCTAGTTCTAGTCTGCTAAACTACTCTAGTGGTTAGCACCGGCATCTCCACCAGCCTTTATACAAAGCCGCAATGCTATTTATTTTAATATAAATATATATTTAAACATATTTTTTATTATTAGATTAATTTAATAAATAGCTCTTTAATTAATAATCTAAGTATTTACCTTTAAATAGCTTTATTGCTAATAATTATTTGCTAGCTACAAAACAACTATATTTTTATACTATAATTAGTATACTCTTTTAACCGTTTTTGCTAATATAAACCCTTTAGCACTCTAGAAACCTATAAAACCCAGCAGTGATTATTACAATAATAAGTACATAAGTAGCAACTTACTAAGAACATCGCTTTTAAACTTAGCTAAGTAGATTAATTATATAAGCACCCCCTTTCTGAAACCTCTTACTTGTCCAGGGGTCTATTAATTATTCATACTCAACCTTTCCCGATGAAGAAAAATAAAGGTGTGCGAAGACGAAAGCGCGGCCGGCACGTGGGTATATGTATTTAAATTCTGGGCCAAAGCGCAAGGAACGGTGGCACAGTGGTAGCGCGTGGGATTGCAGTCTAGCTGAAATATCCTAAGGTCAGGTGTTCGAACCACCTTCGTTCCTTACGTTTTTCTCAGTTGGGTTGAGCACGTTCTTTTTGACCTTGTGGTTTCGTATCTGAGGGAATTAGAGGTTTTGGCACTGGTGCACATGCAATCCTTTCGTGAACGTCTGGTCGCGCTTTTAGGTCCTTCTCCATGGTAGTTCGCGCCGAGAATGAATTTGTCTTTCTCATTGTCTGCTTATGAATTATCAATCAAGATCATTATGTCACATTTTTACCCACGCGCCCCTTCTAGCAGCGGCTACAGCAGCACAACAGGCGCCCGGCTCCACAGGGTCTGACGTACCTTCTTTACAGTACAGTAATACACTAGCCTCCGCCCTCTGGCGAGGCCGGGATCCTGCGGGAAAATAGTCCTCGTATCTCAAAAAGCAATGCCAAAATATGACGGCTGGAGACCTCGAATTCAACGTTACCTTTTGGCCCGGATGACAGCCGATATTCGCTTCGTATTGCTTGTAGGTCATCATTAGTTCCCTGCTAAGCCCTGCACGCCTATTCCGCTGCAGGACAGTGCAGTCCGAGATACCTTGGTAACCATGGCAGTCTGAGGTAGGTAGAGCTTTGAGTTAGAGTAACAAGGCCGAGATTGATGGAAGGATGGGAACAGAATACGTTTCCAGGAATATAAAAGGGAGCATAGTCCGTCGTTCAATAGCGACACCAACGACCCATCATCATCTCACCAAGCACAACAACCTCAAGACTCTTTCCAGACATCCAATCAAGCAAGCAACCCTCCAAACCTCAAAAGTCAACCAGCAACCTCCAAGATGCAGGCTACCATCACCTTCTCGCTCATCGCTGCCGCTCTCAGCGGTCTCGCGTCCGCCGCGATCCCCAATGTTGTCATCAACGCCTACCGCCGCGACCAGGACGTGAACACCACGTTGACTGTCTTCCTCGGAGAGATCTACACGAACACCACGGCGCTCGATCAAGTCTCAGAGCTGCACTTCGAGTATCTGACGAATGCCGAGCTCTCTTTCGATTCTGTCGTCTGCACTCCGTACAAGAACGCCGAGGCCACTGAGCACGGTGGCCTTCCCTTCTTCAAGGGCAACCCGGCCCTCCTCTCCACGAACGAAGTTACGGTTGGCAGCATTTACTGCTCTAGCACGGGACTGACCTACGACTATCCATCGGCTTGAATGGCACCCCGGCGCGATTGGCGGTAGCCCAGCTGAGTGGCAATGTTGGGGCCTGGGTGAGAGAGTTGGTGGCGGTGGGAGCGGGCTGTCAGTACCTAGGCAGCCTGGCACATTCAGGAGTTTCGCATGGCTCGGTGCATATTTGGTATTCAAGGACGGGATTCACATTCGATTCGATGATCATGGTTCAGATCCTTTTAATTGTCGCGGCCGATGTTGGGGTATTAAATGTTCGATATACGTGGACGTCTTGTGTACAACCTCACTTGGTTCACCGTTCACCTAACCATCAAAGCGCCGTGCTTTTCACTAATTCACTCCCTAGATAAAACATAGATCCATCACAGGCTATAATTGGTTCACTCGTACCGCAAAAATGTTGATGGTCCCAAGATCTGCTACAAATTCTCCATTGCTCGTCTGAGCCTGGACTCTTCTCTTGCCACAAGTTCATTCGGTCTCATGAGCAAGGTTTGCAATATGAAGAAGGGCAGTGAACTTGTAGGCTTTTCTCAGCGCGGGCTCCAGGTGTCTTGCTTCTTCACCTGCCCAATATGACTGAATGTTTTCTGGCGGCTTTCGGGGAATCAAAGGTGGCGGCTGAAGTCCATTCATCTTGGCAACTAACTAGGCACTTTATCTGAATCCTCCTCATTGCCTCAACGAGTGGGCGGTGACCCTGGAGGATAGGCGCCGAGCCGCTGTCCGCTGCCAAGTGGCTCAGATCCTCAGGTCAAACGTGGATGTCAGATTTTCCACCTCACAGCTTCAGAGATGCTAGACAGCGCCTAATATGACAAGAAGCCTACCAAGAACCACAGTGTACGTCCCACCACCGAGATTCGCGAGAAGGTCGTCCCTCCGTAGTCTCCGGCCGGATCAGTCCCCCGCGACGCGAAACAAGGCCAATGACATGGCATCTCCTAACATGGCCCCCGCCGGCTTCCTGTGGACGGACAACATCCGCCCAAGCGACTCGCCGGCGCCCGAGCCTGAGGCTGCCCGTGGCCTCTCTGTTCTTCCTTCACGATCTGGAATCGCCAGGGTCTGAGTCGTCCGCCGGATCGAACGGGCATTGCTCCTCTGCAGGCCTGAGTCCGCAGGCAGCGGTGATGGAGATCTCGACGGCAGCGGCGAGGGCGATCTGCTTGTCGCCCTGGGAGCCTCGAACCGCGCAGAGGACGGAGCAGCCGATTTGAAGTCGCCGTCCGAGCGAGCTTGGGAGCGGCCGCCCGACTTGTCTCTGCTCCTCTCGTCCTTCAGCATGACCCATAGCTGCTGCAGCCATTTCTGCTTCTCCTCCGGCTTCATGGACCGGATGGGGAGGACTTCGGCGCCGCCCACCTCCCGGGTCGGCCAAGGAAAGCTCACTGCCATCTCGCGAAGGGTTTTTGACCTGAGTTGCCGGAGCACGATGCGTATCTGCGGCTCGATGTTGGCCACCGGCTTGAAAGCCCAGTCGTCTCTCCTCTCCAGACGGTTAGCAATCTGCGCCATTGCTCCCACGAGCCACTCGATGGCCACTTGGTCTGGCACGCTGTTGGACTTGCTGAGCAGCCACTCGAGCATCTCGGGAGAACCGGACTGGTTGAGAATCGGGATACTGCGCTTGTCGTGCTCGCGGCCTTGAAGCTTAAGGATGAAGTCGTTGTACTCCTTCATAGCCTTCGGTTCCATCCCGACGAACTCCCCGCGGTTCAGAGCATGGACAATCTCGTCGCCAAGAGCAACGCCCGACTTGATGCCGCTGTTGAGACCTCGCCCTGGCCAAAAATGCACCGTCATGGCGGCATCCCCTGCAACTGCCACCAGAGCGTGCGGACGGTTGAGGGATACGCTGTCCTCGGGCGGCAAGACTTGAACGCCTTCCTTGACAGCTTGTACAATGATCGGTATTCGCACCACGTTAATGACCTCGCTCTCTTTAAATCCGAACAGTCTCAGTCCGTCCTCGACAGACCGCCACAGTGCACCAGCTCGATCTTCTGACGGCTTGAACACTTGGCCCTCATTGAAACCATCCGGTACTGAACCATCCGGCCTCCTCAGGCATCCCGGGCGTCCAAATGTGATGGGCTGGCCGTCGACGGAGACCATTTGGTGCCACTCCTCTTCCGTCAGTTGCATGTTGAGATAGCCCCTCCCGTCATAGTCGCTTGCGTTTAGCAGGTATCGCGTCTGGCCCAAGGTGAGGAAGACGTTCAGAGGTTGTGGCCAGGGGAGTCCCGCCGGTCGATCGAAAGCCAAACCCAGCGCATAGCTGCGTCCTCGCTCGTTCTCGTAGCCATGGAAATATGACTTGCGCACCCACGATGCTGCACCGTCCGCGCCAAGGAGCACGTGGAAGTCGCCGACCCCGGACAGGTCCTGTCTCTTCAAGTCCTGGCAGTGCAGATGTATCAAGCCCTGGAATTCCGGGTCCTGGACGCGGCCGAGCAGGCGGTCCTCCACCTTTCGGATTTGGATATTGGCAGACCCGGGCCAGACGTTTTCGGGGCGTCCTTGGAAGAGAGCTTGCTGTGTCCTTTCGCTCATGAGCGTCGTCACGCCTTCCTGGAGGGTGACAACCTGATCACGTCTCTTCGCCGTCGGTGGGTAATCGACCGTCTGTCGCCCGTCCGCCGCGGTCTTGACCACCCAGCGTTGCTCGTACATGTGGACCTCGACGCTCCCTCCGCCTTTCTCGGCTAGCGAGATGGCCGACGCAAGAGCCGTCGGGCCACCTCCCACAATGGCAACCTTCAGTCTCGCAGCCGGATACCTGTACACGACGACATCATCAGGGTTCGACCACGGCAGCGGCTCCAGGTTCCTCGCGACGGTCGGGTCAAAGAAGAAATCCATGACCGCCATGGACCTCTCGGTGAAGATGGCGTCGGCCACCTTCGCCTTGAGCAGCAGAAACCGCGTGCACTGCAGCAACGCCGTGGCTCTGTACGTAGCGTGTCGGCCCCCAAGGATGCGCGTCTGGATCGCATGCGCCATGGCCGGCACCGTGCGGTTCGAGCCGTTCATCACGACGGAGCGGATCTCGTCGCCGATGAGCTCGTCGCCGCTCATGTTGGCGAAGCGGATCAGGAAGATCCGCGCCCGCTCGAGCTCGGAACGCGCGAGGTCGGGCGAGCCCCATGCCTCCTCGTAGACGCGGGGGAATACGATCTCGTCGACCGAGGGAGCGATTGTGGCAGGCGTGGTTGGCGCGCCGTTCGCGAGGCTTGAGCTGCGGCTGCGCCCGCGGATGGCGAGTGCTGCTGGTGAAAGGGGACGAACTGGCATGATGATGATGATGATGATGATGATGATGTTACACAGGTGCTGTCAACACTCAGGCACTGCATTGGGTATGGCAGCCGTTGCAAATCCAGATATTTTAGGTGAAGGCGATACACTGCTCACGGGTGACTTGCGAGGTGCTGTGGCCCATTTGTATATACATGTACATACTTAGATATGTCCCCGGGTGGTCTAAACCGGTCGCTTCCATCGTGGCAGAGACCCAACGTTGGTAGACCTGTGCCTTTCTTACCCTGCAGCTCGATCCAGCGCACCCATACATGCGCAGTAGTTTGTGAAGGAAGCGGCGCAGCAGAGGTCATACTGCTCGCGAACCATCCAGCTCTTACAGTAGCGGATGGCCCGGCGCCAGGAGACTGGGTTAGCACGTTGACGGCGCTTAAAGTCTGTCTTACAGGGTTGCATCCATTGCCTAAATTAGCACGAACACATCTTGTGCGGCAGAACATTCCAAGGTCATCTTTTGGGAGGCGGCGCTGACTTTATGCGCTTAGCCACGCCCTAAAGTCCGAGCTGATTTCCAGGACATCGCGAGAGATCCGGTCGATAGCACCTGAACCGTGCCACGATGTTCTTCGGCTCAAGGGCATGTCCATACCTAGGTAGTGTCCTATTCATACGAGGATGTGTCTGTACCTGGGTAGCCTCCGATAGACACATCCCCGGGCCAAGGCCCAAAAGACATCGTGGCTCGGTTCATGCCACCTAGGTTTCTGTGCTTGGGCAGAGTTTTCCCTTCTCATTAATTACTAATTATGCTCCTGGCACGACAGTACCATAGCAATTCCGCAACCTTGTACCCTTTCGGATGCAGTGATACCCTCGACTGCAGTTTGAGCCTCCTTGCCGCTGTCTTCGCCGGCTTCCTTCTTCCTGTCCGTCCAGGCCAAGTTCCACGAAACCAGAAAGGAGACACCAGCGAGCGCCGTGCCTAGATAAAAGACGTGGTCGACGCTCTTAGCATACGCACGGAGCACGCCGGGAAGATCGCTCTCCGAGACCAGACTGCGGATTGACCTGACAACCGCCTCAAGGGCCCGTCATCTTTGGGTTATGCATCCTGAGAGTCTTTATTAGAAGCCACAGCGGCCGTAGTGACGTCGCTCATGGTTTTCAAAGATGCACTGGTGTGGAAATGAGAGATTACTGTGAGGTGAAGGCTGGCCTGTCGCGCAGTATTGAGTCTACGTGTCCATGTGCTTGATTATATGGCCACTATACATGGAACGGATTTCGGCACTGCGGACAAATTGAACTGAGAATGTATAGATGCACTCACGAGTATCCGGGCAGCCATTTTGGGGGCTACCATAGGCTATAGCACGTAGAGAGCTTCCGCAGGGACAGAGGCTGGAGAGAAGGGGAGGAGGCTCTGAACCTGGGTACGGCGAACAACGCCGAACGTCCAAGCTAGGAATTGGGTCGAATGCCACAATCCGGTACGCAATTGGCTTGCGTTCTAGAGACAATTATCATCGACCGATCACCGAGAAAGAAATGGTCTCAGCATACATGCTGCCCAGGTACATACACGGTATCTGGAACCAGACTGTAGAGTCGCAAGAGCACTTTGTATCTACGAAGGCAGCATGATTACGGATGCACCACCACACTTTTTCCATGTGAAAATGGTCATCAAAGACTTCGTGAGGCTCCAGGAACCCTGCCAAATGTGATTCTCATCAGGTCAGGAAGAGGACAGAAGCTCAAGGGTACCTCGGACTTTACACAGGACCCTGAACTAATGGCGGCGTAGCCTGCAGGAATGAACGGATTTCGGTGTCGAACGCCGGACCTGGAATGGGCATACGGTAGTTCCAGCCTGAGCTCCTGTCCGCGGGCTCTCGCACGACAAGGTACATGTAGTAGGTACCTCACTGGTGGGCCGGTGTATGCGTCAGATTTGCCCAAGAGCTCTCATTTCTCGAGTCGGTAATAGATTGTCAGCGACTCACTTGGACTCCAGCCAACACGTTGGAAGCATACGTTTTGTTTGTCACAGCCTACGTTTTCCAGAGCCAGCGGGCCATCTACCTACAAAGTGAGTCGACTAACATCGACTGGCTCCACTGGGTTCATCTACTATACCCACATACCATTAAACCTTTGGCCCGTCCCTTCGCATAGCCTACCTAGGTAGTGAAAGAAGTCATCCGTTACCCATGTACATTAAGTACTTTCCGAACGCGCGACGGCCAATACTTGGGATCATCAGCGAAGTGGAGAAGCCGGGCCCGCCGCTCCAGAATCGAACCGGAGTGTCAAGGCCGACCGCCACGTACACACAAGGTCTTCGGTCGGTAGGTATTTTTGCGAGAAACGCTGCACTGACACTCCACGGGAAATGGAAGAACGGACTTTGAACCAGGCGGCGCCGTACGTGGCCACGCCTGCATGCACTGCTTCAAGTCCAAGTGCAAATGCGTTCGGCGGCCTGACGGTGACGGTTAAGGTTGTGAGAGGTGAGCATTCACCGTGCCACCCGGGGACTTCTGTTTGCCCGTGAATCTCACACGCCGTGTCATGACACACAGGCGGGTGACTTAGACTCGTTCCAACGACCAGATGCTATCGTCTCCGGAAGGAATGTGTCCCAGCAGACTCCCGACGCCGACGCCATGCCCGACAACAAGATTCCGCGGAGAAGATTGTCGAGCTCGAGAGTAAGCTTGATCGTCTAGTCGGCGTCCTGGAGTCTGTTACCCGGCCACTGTCTCGTCCTCGAGCAGCGGCGCGGTCTTGATCGACGCCGGGTCTTTCTCGACGGGGGCCGGCACACCGGCTTCGTTACGTCAGGCGGGCACGATCTGCTGTGCGAGGCTCGCCCGTCGCCCGTCGCCCGTCGCCCGTCGCCCGTCGCCCGTCGCCCGGCGTCAGCTGCTCGTGTGCGATTCGCCCGCATGTGTGTGTGATGCATCGCCCCAAGGCGCGGATACCTGCCTACACATGTTCAGGTCACGGGTTCCTGCCCTTCTTCCCGTTCATCCACCTTCCACCAGATGTCACCGCGCAGAATCTTCTGTTGAACCGCCCGGTCCCGATGCGCGCGATTATGGCAGTGGTCACGCCGTCCACCGAGCGGAAGCTGACGCGGGGCGCGGAGCTGAAACAGATTTTGGCCCATGCTACACTCCTCGGATTATAAACAAGTCAAATATTAATCTACTCTTGGGTTTTGTCACGGCACAATTAGACAGACTATAGGTTTATAAAAATGATTTATTATTATATAAAGAGAGAAGAGAAAAAGACTAGCTAGAGTAGCGCCGGCGGTTTGCCGGCTCTTATAGTTATTATACAAAGTAGGTTTTATAGTCTACTTAGTACTATAATAATACTTTCTCCTTTAAACTACATTTGTTTTTAAATACAGCGTAAAAATAGTAATACTATAAAGTAATTATAATATAAGGCTGCTTTATAAGCATTGCGCTAATATATAGCTAACGGTGCAACTATACTAGTCTTAAAATAAATTAAGCATAGTGGCTGCTTTAATAAAGATAAACAACACTATATAGCTCTGCTTTTATAACTACGTTTCTTTTTCTTCTTCTTTATATAACAATACTGCTTTGCCTCTTTTCTATTATAACTAACGCATTATTATTATAAAGTTATGCATATAACTAATTTTCAACTAATTTTTATCTTTTTATTATAATTTTGCTTTTGTTCTGCTGTAAATATAGCTTTATATTAATTTTGTTTTATTAGTTTTTTTACTGCTTTTAACGCGCAATACTAATTTTGCTACTATTATTTTTATACTACGCTAGTAATATAAAAGCAAAAGAGCAGCAAATAGTTAATTATAAGCTGCGTTGCTATATTTAGCAAAAATATTTATATTTAGTGCGCTTAATAGCGTAATAAGTATATTAAGGTAAATAAAGCAAATAAGCAGCATATAAGTAGCAGTTTGCTAATAAAGCGCAACATAAGTTTCTGCTAGCATAATAAGCAATATTATTAACTTTATTAAGCTTATAAACTAAGCTTAGTGCATATTTTATTCCTTTAAGCATAAAAACGATTAAAAGCTTTATTTTACTAGCGCAAAGCTAGCGATTAGCGATTATATTGCTTATATAAAGCCAAAGCAGCAGCAAGCTGTTATAAACGCTAGCTTTGCCTTAACTAAGGGTTTTTTATTTATAATCAACACTTACCATTGCTATTAAAGCTTAGCTACTTTAAAAAAAAGTATAATGTAAATAAATTATTAATAATATATTATTTTATAACGCTAACCCTAGTATAAACTGCGCCTTTTAATAATCTTATTGCTAACTACTGCTTTTTCGCTGCTACTATAGCTAGTCTCTGCCTATTTAGCTAATATGCTACGCTTATTGCTATTAAGGACTAAAAGTCTTAGCTAATTATAAGTATGTAATAAGCTTATTATAAAAGTAAAAGGCTAATAAAACAATAGCGTAGGTTTATATAGTTAATAATAATAAAGGCTTTGCTTAGTAAACTATAGCTAAGCGCGCTTTTTATTAAGCAGTCTTAGCCTAGTGGTTTTTTACAGCTAAAGGTATTGTTAATTTAAATTAAAAGTTTAATTTAGAGAATAATTTTAATTTAAATAATAGTAAAAAATAGTAAAAAATAGTAAAATAAATATTAAATAAATAGCAGTTTTATATTAAAAGAAAAGCTAACAAATAAATAATCAAGCCTATATATAATAAAAATAACTATAAAAATATTATTTAAAAAGAGATAAAGGCTTTTTTTATCTTTATGCTATAGGCGCGCTGGTGCTTTGCTATCTCTTTAGCCTTAATAACTAGGGTAATTATATGCATAAAAAATAGCATAAGCCATAATTTATAAGCATATAAGTGTTAAATTCTATTATAGTTGAAAATAGATTATTTAGTTAGGGTTTTAGTTTCTTTTTAATATTAGTTTATATACGCTGCACAATTATAGCTATAAATAAAAAATAATAGCAAAATAATAGCAGGCTCTGCTTATATAACACTAACTCTTTAGTCTTATATTGCTTTTATATTAGCTTTAATAATGCTTTACTACACTTGCCTGCGGCATTAGCGTTGTAAAAGAGAAAGTTTTAAGTTTAGCGGTAGTATTTATTATTTTAGTGGCTTTAGCTTAAACAGATAATCTTTATAAAATTTAATAATTTTTAAATTATAACTTTAAATATTTATAGCAGGCTATTAACTAAGATAATATAGGAGAGGCTACTTAATGCAATATTTAAAGCTTATAAAAGTATTGTAAAAGTTAAAGATAGTATTGAAATACTAAGATGGTTTAGCTTTAGTATTATAGCTATTTGTTACTACTTTGCCCTTAGCTTGCTGCTAATATAAAGCGTTAGCCTTATTTTAACCTAGTAAGCTTAGCTAGTTTTAATAAATAAGCAATATAAAAAAAATAAGAAAGTATTAATAATATTTAGGCAGCTGTACTACTGCTGCTTTGTAATATATTTTTGTTACTAGAATAAAACTAATTTATTAGTATAAAAGCTTTTTTATTAAGCAGCTTAGATTTATATATTTTATACTTACTTAAATTAAGTTTTTAATTTATAGTATTTTATATAATAATCACTGCTGGGTTCTATGGGTTCTTAGAGTGCTAAAGGGTTTATGTTAGCAGAGACGGTTAGAAAAGTATACCAATTGTAATACAAAGATATTATTGTTTTATATCTAGCGAATGATCACTAGCAATAAAGCTACTTAGAGGTAAGTATTTAGATTAACGACTAAAGAGCTATCTATTAAGTTTATCTAATGGTAGAAAATATATTTAAGAATATATCTAGCTTTTTAATCTTAAATTATTTAGCTTATCTAGCTTATAGCTGTAATTTTAATAATCTAATAATCTAGCTTACTTAGATTATTGCTAAGTTACTTATAATCTTAATAATCTAAAGATTATATAACTGCTGTTAACTTATTTTAGTTTAATAAAATAAGTAGTTTGTTTATATAAGTAGAGTATAAGAATTATAGCGGCAAAGGTTTCTTTTCCTATAATCTTTTCTGTATACTAATTTGTTTTATTTATTGTAAGTTATAATATTATCTTTCTTTTTATAATCTTTATCCTTAAAAACCTTTTATAAGTCTTTTAATATATTATTTATATATATATTTATGCTTTTTTAATTTATTATATTTAGCAAAGTTAAGAAACCGCTCTCTAAGAAGAAAAAATAAGCTTTAGCTTTTGCATTGTTTATTAAGGCTTTTAATATTAATATTATGCTTTATTTTTTTTATTTATTATATAATTAATTATGTAAAATAATATAAAATAAATCTTATTATTTTACTTGCATTTATTATAGCTAGTCTTGCGATAGTTTTAGCATTTCTTTGTCTTTAAATAAGTTTATATTTTCTTAATATTAGTTTTTATGCTAATTATCTAAGCTAAATAATTAATTGCAAAAAAGCATTGCATTAAATAAAAGGAAAAAGCTGCAAAAGAAAGCCTTTTTTAAATTTAGCGCAATTTTAAAAAATCATAGAGAGCCTTATTAGAGAAGCTAGCTTGTTTAGCTTAACTTTATGCTTAAAAGAAATAGGTGGTTTTTAGGGGCTATAAAATGATTTATTGTAATTTTAAATCTTTTAATGCTATAAAAGAGGCTAAATATTTAAAGGCTGTGTTTATGGTAAATAGCAAAGTTGCAATAAAGTTAGAGGCTGTTTAAAAGGCCTAAGATTTAGGTGTCTTTAGGGTAGTTAACTAGGGTGTAATGTTTAAAAGTGCCAATCTAAGTGCTTTAGCATTTCTAGGTTTTAAAGAGCTTATTAATGGTTTTAGTGGTATTAGTAATGGGTTTTAACCGGTAGTGGGTTTTGATTAATAGTGTTATTTAACTAGTTTTGTTGGTAAATTAGTTATTAGTTTTAACTAGTAATTAAATTTATTAACTAGTCTAGGCTTGGGTTTAAGGCTGTGTATTGTTGGCTATAGCTATAAGACTGGTTATTTTGTTAACTAGTTAAGTTTTTAACTTATTAAGATTTTAATTAGTTGTCTAGTAATACTAGTTAAGCAGTTGCTGGTAGTTTTCTAGGTTTTTGATTGGTTTTTATATGTTTTCTGCGTAATTGTAATTTTTCTACTTAATAAGGTATTTCTATATTTTATCTTATGTTTAAGAGTTAAGGATTTATTTAACTTTGTATTCTTTTATGCTATACTTGTTGTTTGCTTTAATTTATATTTTAAGTTAGGCGTTCTATAATGTTAGTTTTAATAATGCAATATAAAAAACATATATGCATAAGCATATAATATTTAATAATAAGAGTTTATAGTTAATATCTAAGAGTTTTTGTAGAATTTTAAAAGGTTTGATCTTTTTATAATCAAGTTTATTGCTAAAGCGTTGTATTTTAAGATTTTTGCAAAAAAGATAAACTTTATCTCTCTTCTTAAGAATTAGTCCCTTAATCCTTTTTTAGTTAGTATATTTAGTTATTTATTTTTATATAAAGAAAAGCTATTGTTAAATAGCATGCTAAATATTCTTAATGTTTCTTACTTTCTTATTTGCTGCTGGTGTTTTTTTTTTATTAATCTATTTATAATATGCCTTAGGTTTAAATCTATAGTTGGCATAAAAAAGAAATTGTTCTATTATAGATATATATATATTATTATATGCAAATTATGCTAATGGTAATAATTTAACTTAGTTATCCTGCTAGTAATTAAGGTAAAATTAAAGGTATTGTTTTAAGATCTAATTAATTTATTTTATTTATTTATTTATTTCTAAGTAGTAGGCTATGCTAAGCTTATGCTTGCTGCTAAGTTATTTTATAAGAAACTTTTAAAAGTTTAAGGCAAAAAGCTTGTCTTTATCACTAATAATTTCTTTTAACATTTTATAATTACTTAAGATTATTTTAAGAAAGATATAAGTAAGATTTTCTATAATGTTAGATTTTTTATAAAGAATAAAGTAAGCATACTTTGTTAGTTTGCAAACTATTATTAAAATGCTGTTAAAAATAACCTTAGTTAAGGGTTTTTATAAACATAGTAGCTTAATAATAAAGTTTAGGCTAATAGATTTCTAAGCAGCGCTAGGTATTAGTAAAGGTTTCAGCAATCTATAAGGCTTGTGTTGTTTTAGCTTATTGATTTTATACTTATTATAATTTTTAAAAATATCTTTAATTTGCTTTCAAAGTCTTAGCAGAGTTTATATCCGCTTAATTCTATAATATATAATAATAATTCTTTAGTGTTTATATGCTAAGGCTATATATGTTTTTCTAATATATTTATCTTATTCTTGCTTGCTAGCTTAATCTAGTTTTATTTATTTAAGTTTAACTTAATAGGCAATATTAAGTTATCTAGCTTAGTATATTAAATTGCCTAATTTATTAATATTAAAAAAGGTTTATCTTTTTAGCTAGTTATCTTTTTAATAATTTAATTGTTGGCTAAGAGCGTTTGCTTATTTATTATCTTTTTTTTTTTAATAAATAATTTTAAGATTAAACTAAAAGAGAAATTCTGCTTATTTAATTTGTCGCTTATTTAAAACTTTAGTTGTAATAAACTATACAAGGTTTTTATAATCTATATAGATAGTAATAAGGTATTTTATGCTAATAAAGTAATATTGCTATTTTTTAAATGCTTTAATAATTGCTATAAGTTTTTTATTATAAATTAGGTAATTAAGTTTTAGTTTATTAAGCTTGTGTAAAAAGTTACTAATAAGTCTAAGGCGTTTTTATTTATCTCGCTATTCTAATTATCTACTAAGCGCATAATTTAAGGCATTAGTTTTAATTTTAAAAAGCTTTATTAGGTTAGCTTCTTATAAGATTAATTCAGCTATAATAAGTTCTTTAACTTTAGTAAATACTTCTTTTGCTTTTTCTTTTTATAAAAAAGGTTAGTCCTTTTTAGTAAAGTTTGTCATTAGTTTAATTATGCTACTATAGTTTTTAATAAACTATTAATAAAAATTAATATATCTAAGAAATGCCCTAATGTTTTTAACATTCTTTAATATAAGCTAGTTGCATATA
>JALRMF010000711.1:0-14230 GCA_026120015.1 Dendrostoma leiphaemia
TATATTTAATGCTTAATAATTATTACTTAGCAAAAAGGGTTTTTAATAATAAATTCTAAAAAGGGTTAGGGTTTTATAAAAATAAGTTCTTTGCGTTTTTTAAAGTATCTTATATTATTCTCTTTTAAAATTATAAATAAATATTGGGTTTTATAATAATATGCGTAATTAATTTTGTTTAATTTTTAACTAACCAGTGGTTTTTGCCTAGGTTTTGCAAACTAGCGTATAAGCAAATAAATAATTTTATTTTAAGCTATAAATAAGCTAAAATAGCCATAGCGCTAATAAAAAATAAGAGTAATATAAGTATAGTTAAAATGCTAAAGGTAAAAGTAATATAATAATAAAGTTGTTTTAATGGTTAAGTATATATATAATATTTTATTAATAAAAAAAAAGGGTGCTGGCTAGTTTTTAGGCGTTAGTCTCTTGTTAATAAATGCTAACGTAGATGTACACTAAGCGGGATACAACACTAAGCGGGATACTTTTTCGCTCTACCTAAAGAAAACCCTAGATTTTACAACTATATTAATTAAAATTAACTAAAATTAATTAAAACTATATATATTAGATATATTTTGATTATTTTCGCAAGTTTATGCATTATGCTTAGTTTTCCTGCATATTTTATAGCGCCGTTAACTTGGTTTAGCCTAGACTAGATCTTTGCTATCTTTACTTCTTTTACAAGCTAGAGGCTTTTTTTTTTCCTTTGCATTAATTAAATTCTTTGCATTTTATGTATAAAGTAATTCTTTTTGTTATATATATGATTTTTTTAGCTTGCTAATGCTTAAAAAGTGCTTAGCTAGCTTTTTAAAGAATTTTAGTTTCTTGCGTTAAAAGAGACACTGTATGCGCTAATAATTGCATATCTTTTACTAATAGATTAATAGCCTTTAAAATTAGTATAAGAGAGCTTTTTTAATAACGTAAAATTTAACTTTTGATAAAAGTAGATTGCAAAATGGCCTATATTAAATTGTATAGTGTTTAAAAGGTCTAGGTTTTAGGCTAAGCCTAAAGGGGCAATTTAGGTGTTAGTGTTTATAACTTAATATTAAGATAAAAAGTCATAAATTTTAGATTAAAGGGTAGTAAACCTGCTTCTTTAAAACCTTTATAGATATTTTTTAGTATTAAAGTAGCTTTGTATACAGCGTAGAAAGCTAGGAAGAACTTGGTTTTGTTAATATATATAATGCAGGCCTTAATAAATATATTGATTTTTTAACTATATGCCTGCTTTAAAATATTAAAATATCTAATATTGAGTAGCTAAAATAGATGAGATAAATAAAAAGGTATATAAAAAGTAATAATGTTTTTAAACTTATAATATTTTTTAAAATTAGCTGAATAATAGCTTTTATACCTATTAAAGAGTAATATTTAGTAAATATCTTTAGTCTAAGATATAATATATTTATTAAAGTGCTTAATTTATTTTATAGCAGTTAGGTTATTTATTTATTTATTAAAAATTATTGCAATAGTTTAATTATTAAAAAGGCTGCCTTTAGTATACTAGCTAGCTAAGTAGATCTTAGCTTTAATAATAAGCAACAGCAGCGCATATTAGCTATTTATATTAATACATTTAATTACTATTGCCTATTAATAGTTTCTAAGCTAGATTAATTTAGCTTATCTTTATTAATTAAAGCATATAACTACTATTTTAGGCTATGCAATGCTTATTATAAAGCTTATTTTATTAAAGTTATATAAATTATAATTTTAAATTATATATTTATTATACATATTGCGCATAAGCTTAAATTATATATTTATAAAGGCTAGATTTTTATATAAGGCTCTTTAATAGTTATAAATATAATTAACGCATATTTTAAGCTATGGTTATAATGCAATAAATCTTTGCGCTTAATGCATCTTAATGCATTTGCTATTATAATTGCAAAGCAGCAAATTAGCTATTTCTTTAATTTTTGCTAGTATAGGCAAAAATCCTTGCAAATTATAATTGAGTATATATTAAATAATTATCTCTTTTTTTAAAATTGTTAATTCTTTGTAGTTAGCGCAGGTATTTTGTTGTAAACGTTGGCTAGCTATTTTATAGGCGAATATTAAATAGGGGATATTAAAGATTTTAGATGCGTGTTAAATGCTTAGTTTTAGATTGTTTTAGATAGCTTAGATAGCAAGGATAATATTACTTTCTTTTGATTTATTTATCGTTTGTTTTGGTTGGAAAAAACGCGGTCCGAAGAAAAAATGTTGGGTAGGGCAAAAAAGTGTCCCGCTCAGTGTTGTGTCCCGCTCAGTGTACATTTACGTTAGCTGTATATTATAAAAGGTTTTAACTGCAAATTAAAAAGTTTTAGGTAAAAAATATCTCTGCATAGATTACTAAAGATATTAAAGCAAAAGCGTTGCTAATTAATAATAAGTATAGAAAAACAACAAAGCAACTATCTTTATTATTCACAAATTTAATATTATTGTCTACGCAAAAAGCTAAGTAAAATCACAAATGTAATGCAAAAGCTAAAGTAGGCCATTTGTTGGCTTAGTAATCTAAGCCACCATAGAAGCCTTCCCATTGATCGACTTCAAGAGGCGGCCATCAGCACCACGCTCACCATCCCATGTGCAGGCACAGACACTGTTACGGCTCCGCTCGACAATGCCGCCGTCGTCGTGGCAATCTGATTGCCCGTGGTGCTCGACATCTGATACGCGGCCGCACTAGTGGGTGTGAAGCCCGAGAAACTGGCCTTCACACTCTGCGCGGAGCCTCCATTGTTCAAGAACACCACAACTACAGAGCCGTCCGTGTTCTTGAAGGCAGTGATGTCGGTGCTGGTCACCGTCCCAGAGGTCGACACCCGATATGCGCCGGGCCTGACGTACCGCGACCACATGGCGAACGCCCAAAGGGGACCGCTCGGCGTGAGCGTCGTGCCGTCCACATCTACAAGATGGGCTGATGATGACATTTCGTTGACCTCGGCCCCTTCCCAGTACAAATAAGCCGAAAGGTTTGCGTTGACAATCCCGTTGTGTATCTTGTTGGCCCAGGTCAGGCCTTCATTGGCTGCACCAGAACCGTACCTGGGAGGTTCTCATATCAGCCTTGGTCTCATCACTGGGAACGGCTATTCAGAGCACACTGTTCATATTCACTGACCATGTGGTACTCAAGCGGTCGTTCAGATCAGCAGCCTCGGTTTCCCAGACGGTGAGATTGGTGTTCATGTGTGAATTGGGGTCGCCCGTATACATATGGGATGTGATAACTCCCAGGTACTGTTGCATACCCGCTGAGACAAGACCCTGAGTAATTGTCTGCTGGCTGGGCCATCCTTCAGCGTCACAGCATGTCATAGTGACATTGCTGAGATTATTAGAGGCCAGCGTGGCATGGAGGATAGGAATGAACGACGAGGCTTCGGCAGACCCCGATAACATGGCCGAATAGGACGCGGAGAAATCCGGTTCATTGAGGAAGCCCAGGTGCGTGATGGGGATGCCCTCCTGCAGGTAATATTTCACGTACTGGACCAGGTAGTCCGCATAGGCCTGCCGCCAATCGCCCGATGAGCAGGTGTGGCCCGTCGTGCCGCAGAGATAGCCTCCACCTGCTTCGTTTCCCGTAGTCTTCATGAAGCCCGGCGCGGACCACGCATCGGCATAGATGGTCTTGACGCCGTAGCTCATGGCGGACTGGCTGAACCAGACCTGTCCACTGTCGTTGCGATCCCAAACGTACTCGGGAATTGCACTCGGACCACCCGGGTTGGTGGGCTCAATCGTGGTGGCTGTAGTTGAGCCTATGCAGTTGCGAATGATTGTCAAGCCGGCGCCGGTGGTGGTGTTGAACAGGTAGTCCAGAGCTGACTTTCTCACCGCCGTGTCTCCGAGAGCCTGGAATTGCTGAGCACGTCCAAACGCCTGAGAGACACCGAATCCGTCCATCTTTTGCAACGTCGATGCAACATTGACTGTGACTGAGCTTTGAGCTACAGCAAGGCTCACAGGCAGGGCGTATGCCACGAACGTCGCTTTCGTGAACATGTTGAATGACTGAAGACACTGATCTGTGTGTTTTGCTCGTGGATACTGATGAGATAGGTGTCTTTCTGCTTAGGTAGTGCTAAACTTGGATGAGAAATTACCGTCATGTGAGTCTTATGTATCATTTCTAAATATAAAGTAGGAAATACATTCAGGGCAGCCGGCCGGGACGTCTCACGCCGACCTCGGCAGGCCACCAATCAAGTGTTTTAATGGCAATTGCCTGTTAATATAATAGCTTGGTTGGTTGGGTTACATGGGAAGGCAGAGGGTAAATTCGGACCTCGGGAATCTCCATGTTCAGCTTGCTTGGTTGATGACATTGGCGGCTAATTGGGTAGGCTCAGTTATTGAGTTGTATAAGTAAACAGCCCTGGAACCCTCTAGCATGCGCAGCACCTTTAGAGATGGAGACTGGAAGCAGCAGAGGAGTGGTCCCATGGAACTTCCAAGTTGTCCTCTTGATGAGAATTGGTGCACAACGGCTTCTTGTTTCATCTTAAGTCAGACCTGTCGCTGCCCATGAATGCAATCGAAGGGCGAAGTGGTTACCGTGATCCACGATAGTTCACGGTAAACGAGTGTATTGGGCATTGATTTGATGATGGTGTCTAGTCTACGTTGGTGTTGTACTCATCGTACTGATGAGTAGGCCTAAATAGCGTGGCCCATGGCCCATCGCGGTTTCCCTGCACTCACCCAAAAGACGTTTCTCAACCCATATAACCAAATACACAAGACACCCTCAACACTACCTAGGTAGTCTCCCTTTTCCCCGTTAATCCTGTCCCCGCCGAAGAGCTATGCGTCTTGTTTGAATTTGTGTTATATGTATTCTTATGCGAATTGTATTACAAATCTCACTTCATTCCTAATCATGAATCTTGGCACTTTTGCGTATCCATACCTACTCAGTATTACAAATTCTTCTCACACGAGATGTCATCCATCAAGCATTTTGCTAAAAGGATGATCAGCATCGTGTCTATAGTTCCTGGACAACTTGAATTGGTGCCAGACTTTTCTTGCGCATTCAAAGATCTAACTTGCGTCAGGCAACGAAGTAGCAATCCTTAATACCTGTGGCCTGCAACCTTCGAAGAGGTCCTGACGGTTTTCCTACACCGGGACTTACCACAAGTGTTGAGTGCCATAAATCAACACAGCACAATGACCAGGGTGTCCACCCGCACTTTAATAGAGTACCACTCACGTCATGTGAGGCCGTTTGGCCACACTTGGTTTTGTTTGCGGCCCCCAGAAGTTAGGTGTATGTTTCACCATCTTCAGCCGCGCCTCGCAGGGTTGCGAGCCAAGTCACATGAGTACTGAACCAGCCAGCATTCTCGCATCCCTTCACACACTGCTTAGAACGCACCGCCAGTTTACTTGCGACTTTTCACATAGAACCGGCTACAGGAGGAAGTTTTGCGAGCGCAAGGCTCCAAGGGGCTCGCGGCCCCAAGGAAAGCGCAACATCGAAAAGTCGCGGCAGAGAGTCCTGCCTGTGCTAGAAAAGTACAACGGAGGCTCCTATTAGGCATCCCTATTACGTAATACAGGTCCCCCCGCTGTACACTTAGACTCTTCCCATCAGCTAGCGCACGCTACCGTTTCTTCTCATTAACAATACACACGCTTTTATACAACACAATCAAATAAACTAGCTTTCCACCAAAGACCTCGTCTATTCAATATTGAAAGCTATTATAATATACGCTTATATTATATAATAGCTACGCTTATCCTTTGATTTTATTAAAAAAACCCGATTTAAAGCTTTTTGCCTCGCTGGCAATCTCTTCCTTTAAATAACCCATTAAATAAACTATTAAACAATTAACAACTTAACTTAGTCTACTAATGATAAAAAGCCTCTATAAATTTACTTATAATATATTTTCCTTTTTTAATTAATAAAGGTTAATTAGCTAAAGACTTTAGCTTTGTTAGAAAAATACCCTTTTAACAGCCTTAAAATAACCTTTCTTTCCCTAATTCTTATGCACTTTCAGCCTATAAAATTATACTTAATTAAATTAACTATGCTAAAAAAACTCTAAACAAAACTAGTTAACTAAAATCATCCTAACTTTGTTTATTTTTAACAAATATTGATTATATATAAGCACTTCTTTCTTTTTTTTCTTTAAATGGCTCTAAGCAACCTACTAAAATTACAATAATTATAAGCGCAATAGTTTTTACAATTTATATAATAATCTTTACTGGCTTTTACAATAAAAATCTAATTAAATAACTTTAATTATACTTATTATTTAAGTGAAAATACTATTTTTAATTTATCTAAGAAATAATGGCCGCTAAAGTAAAAAATACACCCTTAAAGCTTCTCTACATTTTTAGCCTAGTAATAAAAACTAAGCAATTTACCTTAGTTTAAAAAACCTAAACTATAATCTCAGCTTGCCTTTAAATTATTTTTTTTATTATAATCTAGCATTAAGTTAACAAAGCAAGCTTTAAATATGCCTGCCTTAAAAGCAGTTGCTAATACTAAAAAAGGCGCGCCTAATTGCATTAGATACTTAAAGCTTTTATTATCTAACAACACTAATATTATCTAACATTTGTTTAAATAGCAAAAACCTTTAAAAGAGTCTATAAAGTAAAAATAATAAGCTAACAACATTTTAATTTATATACCTTTTAGCTTCCCTTTACAGAGCATAATTAATTCTCCTACTTTACTATATACTCTAAACTTATCTTTGCTTTTATAAGCGTTTATCTTATCTTTTTTACATTTGCCTTTTAACTATCCTAGTCTCTCTAACTCTTAAGTCAAAGCTGTTCTTTCTACTTTACTATTCTTAAAAAGTTTACATTTTAGCAGCTATATTAATAATAATAACAACTCTAATTTTAATTTTAATCTCTCCTTTAATCCTAATGCATTTGCTTAACTTAATACTATAGCTTTTGCTCTAAGTAGCCTTAGCAACCCTCTGCTAAACTCTAACTAATCTTCTATAAGCTAAACTTTTAAAGATCTGCTTATTTAACCCTTTATTAGCAATTAAACTCCTAGAGAACTATTTATCTAACCTGTCCTTAGAAATCGCTTTTTTAAAGACTAAGTTTAAGAATTTTTTTACTCTTACTTAGATTTTTAACGCAACGCTGCTATTATTTATATAGTTAAATAAGCTATAGGTTTTAGTATATTTGCAAAGCTTTAATCTGCTATAACTTAACTTATTTTTTTTTATATTTATAAGGTTTTAACTAAAGATATTAAATGTATTTAGTAAAAATAAATATTACAAGTTAAATAATATCTCTAAGGTAACCTTAACCTAGCATTAAATTTAACTTAGTTTTAATATTTCCTTAAGAGATTCTTAGGCAGCATTACTCTTTAATTGCTTAGTTGCTATATTTTAGAGGTTTTTAAGCGTTTATTAAAACTTTTGATAGTATATCTTTTAACTAAGCGTTAGCGCTCTAACTATTAGGAATCCTAATCTTTTTATTATTAATAATCTTAACAATTATTTTGCCTTAGAAACTAGCGATTAGAATTAGAGATGGGAAGCTATCTATTCTAATAACGCTATAGCTGCAAATCCTTTTGCCTATATTATTTTAATAACTATAGCTTATATAATTTCTTATACTAAGCTAATATAAAGCTAAAACTAGAGATGTTTAAGTTTGATAGTAAAATGGTTAATAATTTTATTGCTAAGATTAAGCATTTAGCTTAAATTTATAAAAAATAAACAGTGCTATTTAACCTTTCTATTAATATTATTAACAAAGATAATATTAAAGGTATGCGCTAGTTTATATTTTTATTACAAGCTTAATATATAAGGTTAAGCTGTAGCCTAAGCAATTAGCTTAAAGAGCTTTAAGGCTAATTTTGCAAAGATTATAGTAATTTAATAAAGCAGGCTGACTCGCTAGTATATACGTTTAATAATAAGGATAGATTGCTCCTTTAGACTTATATTAATAAGAAAATCTATTTTTATAATAAGGCTGGAGATATAGATAAAAATGCCTAAGTTTACTATATTTACGCTTAGATAGATTCTTTACTGCAAGTGGCTATTTTTCTATATAAGAATAATAATACGCTAGTGAAATTCCGCTGATTGGTTTAATGTAAATAGTATAATGTTTAATAAAGGTAGCAAAAAGAAAAGAAGAAGAATGATGCCTTTAAGGACTAACTGCGCAGCTTTTGCAATTAAGTGAGCAATAAGGCTTAGTATAATAAACTCTATAATAATTATGGCTATGGCAATTTATATAACAACACTAGCTATAATAATTGCGACTAAGACTATGGTTATTAAAATGGTTGCAGTGGCAATAATATTAAACGTTGCAATTTGCCTGCTAACTAAGATTAAGATGCTAGGAAATTCAGTAATAAAGGCTCTTATAATAATAAAGCCTCTTATAATAATAAGGGCTATAATTAGAGGGCATTTAAAAACAAAGGGCGGTTTAATATTAAACCTTTTTTTAACTATACTAGAGATTTAGATAAATTTACCTATAATATTAAGTTAGGTAGGTAAAACCGCTATGCTTATATAAGTAATGCTAAGCCTGCAGTTAAGGCTTATTTTATAAGCTTAGATAATGATTGTTAAGATAAGTTTATATTATAAGAGATTGCTAATGAGATTTATAAGTTTTACTAGATAAATAATGCTGATTATGCTAACTTTTTTAAGGATAATATTAGGCACTTTAATAGAAAGCCTAATTTAGAAAAATAATTAAGCGGCAGGCTTAGAGGATGCCTTTGCTATTGCAGCAGCAGTTTTCTTTTATTGCTTTTATTATTGCTAATATATTTATTATGCAGCTTGCTTTTATGCTTAAACTTATTTTTATTAAGCAAGCTGTTAATAGCTTTAAAGGCAGATAATATTGCAATATACTTAAACTAATAGTATATCTGCATTAAAAAAAGAGATTAACCTTTATTAATAATAAAGCACCTTTTAATAAGGCTGTTAAAAGATTAATTATTATTATTTAAATTATATAAAGTATATATTATATGCCAATACTAGCATTGTTACCCGCTATGTTTATTTAAGACCTTTTGCGTTTTAAGCATTTGCAAGTTACTATTTATTTATCTACTAGAGAGCATTTTCTTAAGATATTAAATATTGCTTTTTCTATTAGTTTTATCTTAAGGCAGACGCTTATTTCTCATTATTTAACTTATTTTTTATTTATACTTAATATGCTTATTTACCTTAGCGGCATTAGAGAAAGCCTAAAATTTACTTACTTTATTAACCTACTAATTAACCTGCCTAATAAAAGTAAGATATTATAAACTGTTACTAAAAGGGCATATCTTATTAATGATTTCTCTTATAGCTTTTTATTAAGCCTAACTTTTTTTAAAAGCAATTGCCTTTATATATTTTAAAGAAATAAAAAATGCAATAATACTTTTTGCATTAGCAACACTAATAGAAAAATTTAGGCTACTTATATTAAGGCTATAAAGGCAAAATAAAAAATAATATAACTTAAAGCCGCTAAAGATGTTATTTTGCTGCTAAAGAAAGGTTGTATTATTTAAATCTAATATTAACTTTTGCTTATATATTTAAATAGATATCTTATTGATTTTATCTTTATTATTAATCTTTATAAAATAATATATACTTTTTTTTTTCACGCTTGCTTAGATAAATAAACAAATTTTATCTAGATTTTTAACTTTAGCAAAGTATTTATTATTCTTTATAAAAGATAAAGTTTAAGAGTATTGCAAAGAATAAAATTAACCTGCGACGTAAAAACGTTTTTTACCTCTAAAAATAATAAAACTAATATTACCGCTATTTTTATTACTAACCTCTTAAGAAACAAACCGCTAAAAGAGAAATTAAAAGGCTGCTACTTAAATAAATATCCTTTCTACTTACCTATACTAGATCTTAATTTTAATATTAATAAAGCAGATATTTTTAATTATTAGGGCTTAGAACTTAAAAAGGAAATTTGCTAACTTATCTTTTATTATTATTGCCTATTTAATCCTTGTCTTAGATAATTTAATAATAACATTAATATAAAAGTCTCTTTTAAAGAAAACGCTTAGTTAAATAACCTTTTTTAGCAGTTATATAACCTTTTTAAAAAGGACCGCTAGAATTTTAACCTTATTATAAACCCCCTTAAAGATGCCAAAGTAGTAGAGAATATTCTACTAGGAAACATTTGCCTTATAGCTTTGCCAGCTTTTTTAATATACTGCAATGAAAAACCTTATATAGTTATTAACTTATATTATATTAATTTAAAACTGCTTTTTTATAATTATTCCTTACTACGCTAAGATAACATTCTAATATCCTTTAGAGGCTATTTCGTTTTTATTATTATAAATATGCTCAAAAGTTTCTTCCAACAGCTATTAGCAAAAAAAAATAGATAAAAAACAACTTTTGTTTCTCTTTACCAAAAACTACAATACCTTACAATTACTTTTATAAGCTTTATAATTACCCTAAGTTTCTTTTAACACTATATAAAGACTCTTTTTAAGCAGTATTTATAGCTTTTTATTTTAGTTTATATAAACAATATTATTGTTTTCTCCCACACTATTTAAAATTATCTTAGTTATCTTAAAATAGTTTTTACTATTTTAGAAAACTTTAATTATATTATGTTTTTTGCAAAATGCCATTTTGCCTAGCAAAGTATTTATACTCTAGGCTATTACATCTCTTATCTAGGTTTTTTAACCATAGAAAAAAAGATAAAGGCTATTAAAAATTTAGCTATGCTAATAAGCCTAAAAACCCTTAAATTAAGGCTTAGTCTTATAAAGTATTACTAAAAGTTTATCTTTAATTATATAATAATTGCTAATCTCTTTATTAAGCTAAAAATTATTAGATTTAAAAGCACTTTCTTAAAGGGTTACCAACGCAAAAATTAGGCTAAGCATAAAGCCTTTTTTCCCAAAGCAACGCTACTATTTATTTTACCGCTAATAAAACAAAAATTTAAAAACTAGCAAAAGTAATAGAAATATATTAATATCTTTTAAAAAAAGGCGCAAACTGCCTAGGAAAAATTAAAGGACCGCTTAATTAACACAGTTAATCTAGCCTTCCCTAACTATTTTAAGCTATTCTACCTTTATATAAATATTAATGCTTTTAAGATTAAAGCTAGCCTATATTAAGTTTAAAATAATAAGCGCAGTTAACTAATTTTATTCTTATTTTAAACTTTAATTACAGCAGAGAAAAATTACTTTATATTAAAACTTAAGGCCTTAAGATTAGTTTAAGCCCTTAAAAAATACTTTTATTACTTAGATTATAGCAAGATTATTATTATTACTAATTATAAATTAATTATAAACGCCTTTAATTCTAAAAACCGCCTGCTTTATAATATTCACAGAATTACAAAGTAGAGGCTCTTTTTTAACCGCTTTGCTTATAATCTATAAATGGTATATTAGCTAAATAAACACTATACTAATGCTAATACGCTATTATACCTCTTTAAAACCAATAATAAATCTATCCTTTCTATAACACAAAGCTTTATTTAATATATAACTAAACTACTAATATATATATATATTATTATACAATATTAAGCTTATCTCTTAGCCAAATTACCAGCAAAGGCAAATACTATCAAAGATTAACAGCTAGCCCTGCTTAATATAACAATGGCTACTATCACTAGCCTACTATTAATCTTGCCTTAACTTTAGGCTAATTTAATTAAAGACTATTAATCGGTATATTTTAAGCGCTTAGAAACTTTTATTGTTAAAATATAACCTATATAACCCTAGGTATTAGATTAAATTAAATAGTTAATTCCAACAATTCCGCCTTTGCTAGCTAATATAAAACTAACTTTTAATTTATCTATACCTAAAATCAATGTTTTTAAGCATAATAAATAAATTATAAATATTTTGCAACTTTTACACAGCTAGACTAAGAATTTAGTTAAGGCACTTAAGACAAACCTATTCTTTAAAGGTATTTATTAGCGCATTTTTACTTTAGCAAAAGATATAGTTAGCAATAACAATAAGCTATACCTTAGCATTTATAATTTTTATTTACACTTTAAAACTTAGTTATTATACTTTATAGATAAGGAAAAGACAAGGCTTATTTTCCTTATAAAAATAATACCTTATATTATGTATATAGCTTATAATAAGCATGCGCATATAAGTAAAAACTGCATCTATTATTTTTTTATAATATTATTTTCTTTTATAGTATATAAAAAGCTATATATAAGCACATTGCAGCCTGCGCTGTTTATAGTTTAATTAAATAATTAAAAAAGCTTGAATTTGGCAATCTTATTTTAATTAATACTTTTAACATCTTTATTTTAATTATTTGCCTAGACTTTATTATTAGCCTACCTCCTTTTTTTAAAAGCAATAACTTTATTTTAATTGCAATTTGCAAAATATTAAAGTTTATAATTAAGTTGCTAAGCAAGGCTACTTAGATAAGCAAATAATAAGCAAAGGCCTATATTAAACGTATGTATTTTATATAGGGTTTTTTTAATATATTTATATTAGATATAGACGCAAAGTTTACTAGTAAACTTTAGGCAAAACTTTGCAAAGCCACTAATATATAAATCTATATAATTACTGCGCATTATTTTTTTGCTAATAGCTAAGCTAAAAAAATAGTTTAAACAGTGATAGTTGCTTTAATTACAGCAATAAAAGCTTTATATAATCTTTGCCTATAGAAAGATAATCTTCCTTATATTTTCTTTATTATAAATATCTTCTGCTTTGCTTTTATTAAATAGGTTTTCTTTATTATCTTATATAGTTGCCAGCTTTACAACTTTAATCTGCCTATCTTTAATGTTATCTTTTTACAAAGCTTTGCTTATTAATATTAGATAACATGCAAAAAGGCTGCTAAGTTTATTTAGATAGCTTAAGCAAAAATAAAAATTTATTATAACAATTACTATATTAAGCTTTTAATACTATAAAAAAATAACTATATTTATATTTAACTTGCTAAGCTAAGCACTTATAAATATTATTTAAACTATTAAACTAAGCTTATATTTCGTAAAATAAAACCATTCTATATTCTTAAAAAGATTAGCAAACTTAAATACTAAGTTAATCTGCTTATTTAGCTTAGATAAAACCTTAATATTTCTATTAAATACTTTACTTTTATGTTTAAAAAGCAAGCTATAGCTATATAATCTAGCCTTAGTCTACTTACTAAGAATAACATTGAAAAATTCATTATTAACAAAATTATAGATTATACTTAAATAAAGAAACTAAAAGAAACTTATAAAATGCTTTATTATAAGGTTAAATAGCTAGGTTATAAAAACACTATATAAAAAACATATAACTCTTTAATCTAAGACATTTCCAAACTTATTTAAAAATACCACTAGGAACACCATCTTAGCTATTATCCCAAATTTTAATAATATTATTATATATAAAGAGTAGCTTTGACTTTAACAAAATAGATTCAACATTATCAGCTTGGTTAAAAATACTATAAACAAGTTTAGCAAACTTTTTTATTTTTCTTTAAATATTCTCTACTTTGAAATATTAAGATTTTTCTAATAATAATACTAATTTTTATTATTATTTAAATAAGCAAAAAAGCTATTGCCTACTGCTTTTTTTTAGCAAGGCAACCAGCAAATTTTAAGGCATGCTATTAACCTTTTGCTATAAACTAAAACCCAATCCCTATTCTTTTTCCAAACTTTAAACTACTTATTAATCTTATAAAAACGCGAACTTTAAATTATATTTAAACCTTTTGCCTTTATACAATTACTTTATTTTCCTTTTTATAAACTAAGCAACTTAATTAATCTTTTATTACCTTATATAATTTTATCTTTAATATTATACTTTTTTATTTTATACTTTTCTTTTTTTAAACCTAATCTTATTTATAATTATAAATATAAGCATATATAAGCATTTTTTAAACTTTACTTTCTCTTAATTAAATAAAATAACGTTTAAAACCCCTAACTATTATTACCTAAGCAACTTGCTGCTCTAAGTATATAAGACTAAAAATAGCAATTATTTTTATTTTTTATACTTTAATAAAAGCATTACCTAAGTTAATTGCAATATTTGCTTATA
>JALRMF010000712.1:0-14228 GCA_026120015.1 Dendrostoma leiphaemia
AGCAGCAATAATCTAGCAGATATATATATAAAAGGTAAACTTAATATTGCCTTTAACATTTTAGTTTTAATAAGTTAACTTACTATATAAATTAGAGAATATATTAACTAATAAGATAGGAAAAAATAATAATTATAGCTAAATAAAATATGTTTTATGCAAAGTAAAAGTTTTTATTCTTCTACCTATATTATCTTACATAAGCTACTAAAAAATCTCTTTTTATTAACAACTATTAAATACTTTTAATACTTTTACTATATAACCTATTACTTAGCACTAAATAATATATAAGCGCTAAATATAGTTAGCGCAAATGCTATGCTAATACTCTACTATACGCATACAGTTGTTAAAGAAGTTAGTAAAGGAGTTTAAGTTTTTGCATATATAATTATAATTAACGTTTGCATAATAGCTAATATTAATAATAATGCTAAACAACGTTAATCTTTTGTATAGAGATAAAAACAAAGGATAAACTTATAATGCAGTAAAATATAAGTCTTATTATACAATTTTAGCAAAAGCTAAGGATATATAGCTTTAGTTAATGCTTACTTTAACTTATACATTAGCTATAGGCAGGTTAGCCAAGGCTAACTTTTAGTTTTATATTTTATTAGTTTATAAATGTATAATAGGAGAAAATAATAATAAGTTATATATATTTTTGCAAAGGCTAAGAGTATTGGCACAAGACTAGGCGTTGGAGCTTAAGTGTATAATAAAGGCTTAACGGCCAGCGTTTATACTTAAAAAGGTTATATAAAAGATTAGCTAGGCTAAAATGTTTGCGATAGGGGCAAAAGCTACTATAGTAATTAAACTTTTATTTATTTGCTTGCATATAAGATATTTACGCAAATTAAAAGGTTAGTAATAATATATATAAAAGGAAAAAGAATAAAAGACTATATATAGTTAAAAGTTGATTATTAGTAAAGGAAAAAAAGAGAGAATGAAGACTAAAGGCTAAGTTAAAGAACAAGGTTTTTTATACCTTATATATAGCTAAAAGTATAAATTACTTTAAATGCTAATAAGCAAGTGCTTATAATTTACTAAGAGAAAGTTTATAACTTAAGAGGCAATAAAGGCTATACATAATCTCTTTTATATAAAGAGTTACTTAAAAGGCAAACAACTTAATTATATATAATTTATTACGTATAGATAGCTATTAAAAAGCAAGGTTTTTAACAATCCTTATAGGTATAATAGCTTTTTCTAACATTTAACTGCTAATATAATAAAAAGTCTACAATGTATTTCCTTTATAAAAACTATAGTCTTTTCTTTATAGTTTTTATATATATAATTATATAAGCTGCAAAAGAAAAGATGCTAGTGTTGGGATAAATAGCATTGCAGCTTTGTACAAAGGCTAGTAAAGATGCTAGTGTCACCCACTAAAGTAGTCTAGCAGACTAAGACTAGGCATGCAGTTACATATGCTTAAAATGCATATATAAATCTTTTATACAAGGCAGGAAACTTTGTTTCCTTTCTTTTATATAAGGCAGAGCTAAATATAATTTTGTTTTTACCCTATTATATTATTTACTTATTATAGGTTTATAGCTGGAAGGAAGGACCGGGCCTACGTTTGCCCAATTGGAGGACTGGTCCAACGCAGACCAGCGCTAGCCGGCCACGGCTAGTGCGGAACAGAGGGGGACATAAGCCACCTTCCGTAGCCTCGTTCCCCAACGTAAATAGCCTCCCTTCCTTCTAATAACTACTAACTATAAATAAACTATATAACTAATAATGCATTATTTAACTAAGTAAAACTCTATCAACACTAATTAGTAGTTAAATCAGTTAATTATAAACAGCAAGGTAAAAGAAATAGTTTACCTCTAAAGCAGTCTATTAATAGCACGCACGTTAAGATTTTATAAAAAGAGGTATTATGCTAATCTTTATAACTAGCTTTTATTTATATATTACATTTGCTAAGCATTTTTAATATAAAATAATATTGCAAATAGCTTTACAACCCTTTTAACAACTATATCTAGCAATATATATATTACTACCTTTGTTACGCTTTAAAAACTAGTCTTTTCTACAATAATAACAACCCTCTTAAATCTTATAATCTTTCCCTATTACATAATTAAAATACATTTGCCAAAACTTAAAAGATTACACTTTGTTACCCTAGCAACCACCCTACCATTTACCCATTTATACAAAAAACCCCTCTAAAAGCAAATAAAATATATAGGCTAAGTTTTCCTAACGTTGCTCCCTTTTGCATAGTTTTATTTTATATCCTTTAGCAACAGTTTATTAATACATTAAACCCCTTTTTAACCAATTAACAACCTTTTTTACCTCTTTATACAATTATTAACAATAGCAAATAATAAAAAATCTATCCAAGGGTTAGTCTTTATCCCCAGCAACTTTATACATAAAAACTTTATAAAAGAAAGCTGAGTTAATAAAACTAATTAGTTTATTGTTAACCTAACCCTTTCGTTTGCCTCTCTTATAGTAGACTTAACTAACGCATACCTAATAACCTTAGTTGCAAAAGCAATATATAACTATACTATTAAAAAGCTTTATAATAATAACCTTTTTTATGCCTTTTAAAAGAAATTTAATAAATAGACTATGGAGATATTTAATATAGTTAACTAAAGTTTTTATTACAAGTTAAAGAGACTTTTTTGCAAATAAAGAGTTTATATTAAAAAAAAAAAGGGTAAGATAAAATAATAGTTTGCAGCCCTTTTTGCGATAAAAGATTTATCTTTTTAAAATAAAAAGAAGCTTAAGGTAATTATTTTTAAGCCTAGCATTTGCTTGCTATTGCAATTATTTAAGGCGGCAAAAGCCCTTTTAATAGAGTCTATTAAAGAGGCAATGAGATTACAATAACAACCTCCTCCCCCACTAAACTAACTTTCCCTTTCTCTCCCTCAATTAAATTAACTTATTCCTTAGATTTACAACCACCTTTTTTAACTAAAATAGCCTTTTTGTCTCAATTAGGCAACTATATTATTACCTATATAAAAGAAAGAGAATACTAAGGGATATAATAAACTAGCATATTAATGTAAATCTTTTAATCTGCTTAAAAAACTTATTTATATATATATACAATAAGATTAATTATACCTAGCAATAAATACACTTTTACCCCAAACCCCTCCCCTAAAATATAACCTATATAAGACTCTTCCTCTTTATTCTACTAAAAACAACCCAATTAACTCTAATTTCTTTTTTTATAAAGATATAAGATTATAAGAAAGCGTATATAGGTAAACTATATAATTTATTAAATAACAAGGTATAGATTTTCTTTAGCATTTATTAGCACGCAGGCATTGTTGCTAAGCAATTTTATGCTGTGTTTTTTTATACTTTTATAAGTTAGGCTAAGATTTACTATATTTATTATATTAAATAGTAGGATAGCTTTATAATAGCATATTAGAAAATTAAAAAGCACTTTAATATAAAGGTGAACTATTACTATTACTATACTGACTAAACTTTTATAACGTTTACTAAGATAAAGCTGCAGCTACTTAAAAAGAGCCTTTACAAAGTGCTCTAGGCTCTGCTTAATAAGCTACAGCTGTGCCAATGCGCCCTTAGCCTTAATTTTAAGGGTAAAAAAGCCTTGAGAACTATAATAATCTAAGTATGCTGCGGGGTATATAAACTTAAGCATGTTTTTTTTAAGCTAGCAGAAAAGTATAAGAAATTGTTTTTAAACCTATGTTTGTTGGTTAAAACCTATTTTAATTGTTTTTTTCCCTATTAAATAATTATTAATAAATTAAACAAAGAGCCTTATAACTAATATTATTTAAACTGCCGTTATAATAATAACTGCGGCCGAGGCTTTTTTTGTAGTAAAGGAGGCTTTTGTTTGCATAGTGGCTATTATAGCAGCGGCTATAGTAACAGCTGCGACTTTGGCAACTGCAACTATAGCGACTACGGTTAAAGTAATTATTATAGCAACTAGAAGAAAAGGTATTATATTTATAGTAAAAAAGATTGCTGGTTAATTAAATACTTAGACAATAAAGGCTGCTAAGTAAGAGATTAATATATTGCTTAGTATAAGTTTATAGGCATGTTGGCAGATAAGTTTATAGTTTTTTTAATAAACTATAAAAAATATAACTTTGACTAGCAATAGCTATAAGGTAATAACAATTATAAGGACTTTGGTAAAGATAATAAAGACAACGCTGCTATTACCCAATACCTTATAAACTAAGCGTTCCTATATTATATAATAGATAACGATGCCTTTAGCCTCTCTAAGGCAAATACTTTAGCTATATAGTTTCTTATTAAGAAGTGCTATTTTAGACTTTGTTTTTAAAGCGTTTTTTTTAATATAAGTGCTATAAAAATATTGACTATTAGCAAAGAGCAGTGTATAGCCTTTTAATATAAAGACTTGTCTCTTTAGATTAATAAGGCGGCCGCTAGCTAAGCTTTTATTAAATTTAATAAAAGATTAATAACAACGTTAATTAACACTATCTCTCTCTATATACTTATTAGAACAATTATTTTCTACGTTTTTAAAACCTTTATACCTTTTTTTCTCTGCTTTGCTAATATAAACTATTTAAAAGTATATTTTAATAATACTATAAACAAGTTAATTAAGGGCAACAAAGCTTTCTTAGTAGTTAGGGCTATTTATAGTTCTTTTTAAGCAAAATGAAACAAGCAAGAGCTTTTTTCTTAAAAGCTGAGTTATAATAGCTTTATTATCGTTTTAGCCATTTAGCAACGAGTTAGCTACATCAAATGCTAACAAAAGCAGGGCATAACAATGTTGACAAAAAGGCATTGCAATTGATTAAAAAGTTTTGCCACTATTGCCAGATAAACGGCTTAGCGCTACAATAATTTAAGTTTACATTATACAACAACTACAATTTTAATTATAAAATCTTAGTTAATATAATATATTTAAATAGCCGCTTTGGTTTTTATATTATTAATGCTTCTATAGCCTTTTAAGGCGCACATTTTCTTTTGTTTATATTAGCCAAAGTTATATAGAAAGTTTTATGCTAACTTTGGATTAACACTTACTAAAGCCCGCTAAATATTATTATATATAACGCTAGCATAAACTTTGCTTTAATAAAGTTTAGAAATAAGGCTAGGCTAATAGGGGTTATATGCAAATAGGTGCTTATAAAGCTATATTAATTAATAGGTAAACTAGAGAGATATTATAGCCTTTTTTGCTAAGCATTTGAAATTTTATATGCTAAACTAGCTAGTATTATATTTAACAATGCTATCTTGCAAATAGCTATTAAAGCTGTTAATAATATAGCAAAACCTAACGGCTTAGTGCTTATACTTTTAGTTTTTAGCGCTTATCTTTAAATTATAATAAACTCTCTTTTATTGCCTTTAACTCTTAAGTAGGCAAAGGCTGTTTAAAAGGCTATAAGAGCTTTTTGCAAAATATTGGCTAAGTGTTAAGTAAATAATGCCCTTAATATTAGAAATGATTCTATAATAAACGCAATATTATTTCTTTTTTTAAAAAGCAAAGTATATATATAGCAAGAAAAGAAAAAGTAGCAAGGCCTTTATAAAATTGCAGCTATTAATAATTATAATGTTACTTTAAATATAGTTAACAGACTTATTGTCTTTTAATCTATCTTCTTTTAACCATACTATTAAGATTATACAAACCTTAATCTTCCTTTCTTCCCTTAAAACAAAAACAATAAAGCTGTTGACAATAACGCTAAGACTACTGCTAATAAAAAGACGGCGCTTGTGCTGCCTTAGCTATATAAGCAAAAATAGCTACTAGGCTTTAAAAATAAACCAAAGGAAAAGATTGCTGCCTATGTTACTATTGCTGCTTATATTATAAAGAAGAAGAAAGGTAATTATAAACTAGCTATTAAGCTATAGAATAATAGCATTATTATAGCGTTGAGACCTTTATTTAAAAAGTTTAATATATATAAGGTAAAAGATTTTATTAACTAGGGCGTTTTTAGCTTTAAGCAATATAATAAGGCTAAGTATAGTAGCTACTGCATATTTAAGTTTTATATTATTTAGAAAATTAAGGGCAAGACTTTTAAGCTTTATAAAAAGTCTCGCCTTATTATCTAAGGCTACAATAATATAGCTAAAGAAGCTATCTTTATGCAATTGCCTATAATTCAGCATTTAAGCTAGCGTTTGCTTTTTACCTTAGCACCCTTATTTCTAAGTTAAAAAATAATACTTTTACTTTGTAATATTATGCAAGCTTATCTATAATTATAAATAAAACTATTCTATATTATTTTAGCTACTATTTTAAATAAATTAAAATATAAATACTCTGCTGAAATAATTATTTAGATAATTAAACTATTATATAGCATTGCTAAGGTAAAAGTATACTAGTTTGCAATATATTAAGGCTACTACTAAGAAAAGCTAGGCATAAAGACGTTAATCTATAACCTATATCTTTTGATTATAAAAAGGCTACTATTATTGTTTAGTTTAGTAGGCATATAAATAGATAATACTTTAATTTTGGCAATAACCTTTTTTGCAGCCGCTAAAGATAAAAAGCTAAAAAAAGCTAAGTTTTAGGCAAAATCTAAGATATTGCTAATAGCAAAAACACCCTTTAAGTTTAATAGCGCTAAGTTATTACTTAATAGCAATAACTTTTTTTTGCAATAAAAGGGTTAAGGTATAAAGATTATTATTATTAACGCTAAGTTTTTAAACTATGCTTAATGCTACTTAAAATAAAAAGCTTAAAATGCTTATATTGCTTTAATCTATTAACTAAAGGCAGTATTTAACTTCTTTGCTATTGCTTAAATTTTAGACTTTAGCAAAGCTAAGTATATTATATTAAATAAGCACTTTGCCTAGTAAATAGGCAATCTTTAATAAGGCTTATAATATATGCTTTTTAACTTTTTGACTGTTAAACTTTTTATATTTGCAAATAGCTTATTTGCAAAGAATAAAGATTTAAGCTTTTAGATTAGATTTATATTTATCTTTGTAAACGAGGTTGTTTATATAAACAATTAATTTATAATTTAAGGCAATTTTATTTATTAGAGCTTTACTAAGTATAAAAGAGTTATTTGGAGCATTTTGGCGTTAGAGATCTATGGCATAGTTAATAGTTTTAACGTTTAACTAGCAATTGTAATAATAGTTTAATTAATTATAAACCAACTTGGTCTTTTACTTATTTCCCTTATTATATATATAGATTTATATTTGCTATATAAATGCTTTGTTAAGCTTGGTATAATAAAAGAGAAGCGTTTAATAATTAATATAATGGCACTTTGTTAATTATATAAATAGCAAGAGATTTTGGAAATTAGATGGATTAATAAGGATGACAACCTAGTTAATGCTATAACTAAAGCGTTGCTTAATTAAGCTTTAAAATGGCTTATTAACAATAATTAACTAGTTATATAAATAAAAGAATTTGTAGAGAGAGTTATAAACTAAAGTAATAAAAGAAAGAAAGGAAAGAAAGATAGGAAGAAGAAGCGTATATATATATAGCTAACCTTATTAAGTAGGCAATTGCCTATTTAAAATGTTTCTATACAACGGTAGAAGAAAGTATATAATTATATAGCTAGCAAAAGAAAAAAACTGCTAGTGTAAGTTTATAGCTAGAAGAAAAGACTAGGCTTACGTTTACCCAATTAAAGGATTAATCTAACGTAGACCAGTGCTAGCTGGCTATGGCTAGTGTAGAACAAAGGGGGATATAAGCTATCTTCCGTAGCCTTGTTCTCCGATGTAAATAGCCTTCCTTCCTTTTAATAACCACTAATTACAAATGAACTGTATAACTAATAGTGCACTATTTAACCAAGTGAGACCCTACCAACACTTATACTTAATACATATGTATATAAGAAAGCCTATTTAATAATAAAATATATATATAAGAATAAAGTAACGTTTTTTTTTATTTAAAAATCTTTTGCATTAATTATATTACTTTAAACTGCCTTTAGCAAATGTAAATATTGCTAAAGAGTACATTGATTTTTTATAAAAACTAGGCAATAAAAGTTGCTTTAAAACTCTTAAGAGATTTTAAATAACTTTAAATATAAATAAAAGCCTATTATTAACTAACTTAGGCGCTTTCTGTTAAAAGCATTATTTAAGTTTTAAATAATTATAATGTTATTTATTTTCCTTTGTTTACATTTATTATATTTTTACTATTTAAAGATAAAAAGTATTATAATTCTTTATAATGCTTTAAAGATTTTTTCTTTTATTTATTAGCATATAATTAATAGTTTAAAAGCGTTTGTATAGTTTTTATAAACAAGATTAAAATATATTAACTAAGCTTATATAACTAATCCTTTACAATGTTAATTAGCATAATTATATAATTGCTTAAATTGTTAAAGAGATTGTTATCTGCGTATAGCTTTATAAATATTAAGCGGTAAAATTGCGTGTTTATAGTATATTAGCTGCTATAGTATAATTGTATAGCGCTACTATATTATATTATAATCTTAAGGTTTTTTTAGCGATTTTAAACCGCTTAAGCACTATTAGCTTAGCACTTATTAATGCTACTATAATTTTTACAATCTTAAACCCTTGTTTTAATAACTATATTATCTTTTTAATTAGTTATATACCTACTAATGCTAACTAAAACAATAGCGCTATTTTTAGCGCTGCTTTTATTATAATAGTTATAGTTTATAAAACTAGCAATAAGTGCTATAATTGTAGTAAGATTAGTTGCTAGGCTAAAGACTATTATTAAAAAGTGGTATTTTCTAAGCTTTATTAACTAATAAGCTAAAAGGTTACTCTAAAGAAGGTGCTCTTTAAGGATAATATAGCCTTTAATAAGGTAAAAACCTTTTTTAAAAACAAGCGCAATACTTATTTTTTAACCTTTATAAATCCTAAGATTATTTTATAATTAATAATAACAATATATTAATAAATAAATAATTAACTCTAGCTTCTTTAATTGCTTAGCAAATGATCTATTTAACGCTAACTTATAGTTTATTATTAAGAACTAGCTAAAGAACAAGGAGTAGAGACGCTGTGGCATTTATTATATAAAAATAAGTGTAAATAAAAACTTTTTTTATTATAAGATAAATACCTTATAAAAGAGAATAATAGCAACTTTTACAACCTTTTAAAAGCATGTCTGCCTTTAGGTAAAGAGTTTATTATCTTTTTTAACTATAGCTATTTGTTAGTATATATTTTTAATAGTCTAGCAACTAAATTGCAAACTAAGCTATATTAAATAAAGCAGCTAGCTATATTGTATAGCATTGAAGGAAAAGGTCCGCTTATAGATTGGGACATTGTTATTAATAGCTAATTTGCTATAATTAATAGCTAGTAAAACAGCTTTTTAGTAGCAGGTGGTATTATATTTAATAGCACATTTTCTAGCAATCTTACACTTAGTAAATTAGTATTTTATAAGTAGGGTGTTATTTGCAGAGATAATCTTTTCTATAGCTAATTAATTACTCTTTATATATATTATAGCTAATTAACCCTTTTCCTTAATTAAATAATCTTAAAGATTTATTATATAAGTAAGCAAAGCTATATAATAAAAGAAGCTATAAAACTAATAAATAAAGAATTAAAGGTATAGTAGAGCAAAGGCATATTTATAAATAAACTTAATATTTTTTAATACTTTTAAGAGTATAAAACCGGTTTTTCTAGCCTTTTTAACTTAGCTAAGAGAAAGATTAAAGTTATTTGCAAGCTTTTAAAGGTGCAGCATATAATTAATATAAAACATCACTCCTTATTTAAGCAAGCCTTATAGCAATATAGTTTAGCTTAAGAATAAGTAATTTGTAATATTATTAAAGTATATAATAGTAAGTTAATATAGCTAAGCAAGTTCTCTTAAGCTTTTGCTTTATATCTTATATTAAAGAAGTAATTTAAACAAACTACTAAGCTTAACAAAGATAACCCTTAGGTAATATAACGCTTTTGCTATAATTATTATAAAATCAATACTTATATAAAAAGTATATATATCTTTTACTTAATATAATAAATTAGATTTAGCGCGTAGCAAGCTTTATTAATATGCGTTTTTAAACTTAAAAGATAAGTTTTAGCATATTTTTATTTGCTTATTTAATTATAAGAAAACTGCTTCTTTTATTTTTAATAATTTACATAAGTAGATTATAATGCTATTTAGCCTAATAAACATGCTTATAACCTTTTAAGCATTAACTAAGGAAATTCTTAAGCTTTTTAAAAGGCTTTATTTTTAGTTTGCTAGATAATATAGCAATCTAAGCTAACTCTTTTTATTAACTTTATAAAAGATTGCTTTTTTTATTTGCATGCTTAGAAGAGTATAGTATACTTTTTAACACTTGCAAGTTTGTTTTATTTTATATAAAAGATATTTTTCTTAGCTTTGTTATTAATGCTAAAGGTATTAAAGCAAACCTTTTTAAGGTCGCTGCTATTAAAGATTGCTTTAAGCTAATTATAATAATAAAGGTTTATAGCTTTGTAAACGCCGCAGGCTATTTTTGCTATCTTATTAATAATTATTTAGCTAAGTTGGGACTTTTTACAACTTATTATATAAGATTAAAGGAAGCTTTTGTAAAGCTATTGCTAAAAGCTAAAAAGTACTAGCAGTATATTCGCAACTTTATTATAATGCTTTTATTAATATATGTTTTTAACTAGCAGCTGCCTTGTGTAATTAATTTAAATATTAATTAAAAAATATACTAATGCTTCTTTTTTATAACCTTATCTTAACTTTTAGATTAGCAAGCAAGCTTTTTACACTAATGCTTACTTTTTAAAAAAGTTTAGCAAAACTTAAACTTGCTATTTAGCATAAAAGCAAGAACTTTTAAGCATCTTTTTAGCACTTTAGCATTAGAAACATTAGGTTTAAGGTACTAAGGTTATTATAATAATTAATTATAAAAGCCTTAAAATTATTAAAATAAAAGCTAATTAATTGCTATAAATTATGCAATTCTTTAATATTATAAAGCATTATAAAGTTTATCTTATTTATGATTTTAATATTGTAAACGTTTTTATAAACTATCTCTTTAAACTATTTAATATACTTATTAATACATTTTCCTTTAAAATTAGCAAGGGGGGAAAGATTGATAATAGTTAGCTAGCACTTAAGATTAAGCATTTTTATAAATTAAATTAGCTTAATTTACAAACAATCTTTAAGCATTTATTATTTAAAGCAAACCTTTTAAAAGCTATTAACTCTAATTAGGCATGAAAGCACTTTATAGTTTATAACAGCAGCTTTTATAAGTTGGTTAAATATAAGCGTTTACTTAGCAACCCTTTATACTTAGAAAGCTTAGCTATAAACAGTACTGCTTTGCTAAGGGTACTTAAATTTAAAAGTCTTTTAAAGTTAATATAATAGCTTTATTTAAATTAGAGTTATAATATTATTAGTAATATAGTTTGCTATTTATTATATAGCTTTTAGCACCTAAAATTAGTTTTAGCTACTTAGTAAGCTATAGCAAAGTGCTTTTATTATTAACTAATAAAAAAGCTAAAATTTTTTTTTTTTAATCTAAAGCCTATAATTCTACCACTATCTTTTGCAAGGTAAGCAATTAATTTTACAGCAATTAACAGCGTCTTTATTTTAGTTGCTGTTAAATATGCTATAGGCTAAATTAAAGCTAAAGTTACGCTAAACCAAACATTCACTAGTACTATATCTTTCTTTATAAAAATTACTAATATATTTAAGCTATTAAAAAAAACTAATATCTAACAATGCTAGCTGCTTTAAGGGCAAAAAAGCCTAAGTATAGTATTATTGTTATAGGTTAATTATATAGCCTATTATGCTAATAAAGCTTTATAGGAATAGCAAAGTTAAAAAGGCAAATAATAACCTTAAGTATATATTTATTTGCGAGTAGATAACTAATCTTATATATAATTTATAAGCTTTTATACATTGCGCTATATATAATTTATAATTAAATCTCTAAGTAGTTTAGTTATTACTTTTATTTTTATTTGTTTAGTATAACTTTTATAAAGTTAAAAGACGCCTCTTTAATGTTTAAGTTTGCAGCCTATACTTGTAATGTGGTTATATAGTAAGTTGCGCGCGATAGTAAGTTGCGCACTTTTATTATACCTTATAAGTTTAATTGATTAGAACTCTACACTAACGCCTAAAATTAATTAAAACTATTTGAAACTATTATTTTTACCTATATCCTTAGCTTTTTAATAAGTTTACATATTATAGCTAAACTTGCAATAGATTTTATAAGCCTAACTAGCTGCCTGCTTTTATTTTAATAAACTATTATTTTCCTCTCCTTCCCCTAATTACTCATTAACTACACCTTTCTCAGCTAAAATCTTTTTACTATTAGATATAAAATTGTCTCTTTTATCCTACAATCAAGGTTTTTTAGCTTTGCGCCTTTTTCTAAGTATTATATTTGCCTTTTTAAAAGTATACATTTTAAACTCTATTAGGGTTAATTAATATATAATTCTTTATGCTTCTTTTAAAAAGTAATCTATAGTATAAAAAATTAATATTAGAGAGCTTTTTTAATAATTTACAATCTTAGTTTTATTTAATTTAGATTATAATATTGCTTTATTAGAGTTATAAAGCATTTGCAAATTAAAAGAAAAAGTAGGCTTAAAAAGGGTTCAAAAAGGTATTAGTATTTATAACTTAATATTTAGCTTTAAAATAACAGCGTTTAGGTTAAAAGGGATAAGTTTAGCCTTTTTAAATAATTTATCAATGTTTTTCTTAATTATTATTGCAAAAGATACAGCTTTAAAAGCAGTTAAAAACTTTACTTTAGTAATATAAGTAATGCTAGCTTTGATAAAAAGGTTAATTTAATTACTATATTTTAACTTTTAAATATTAAAATAATTTATATTAAAAGGCTAGGTTAAATAAGATAAATAAGCAGGTAAATAAAGGAAAATAATATTATTCTCTTTATAATAAGCCTTAAATTCTATACTAATATAGCTCTTATAGCTATTAAGCATAATTATTTTATAAGCGCCCTTTTTATATAATTTAAAATATTTATTAAAATGCTATAGCTATTATATGCTTATTTTATTATTTGTTTATTTATTAAAAGTTATTTAAATTACTTAATTACTAGAAAAGTTAATTTATATATACTATTAAGCAAAGTAATAACAACCTTAAAAAACTAAAAATAATAACATTGTATATTTATTATTATTAATGCAAATAATTACTATTGCCTATTTTAAATTGCTAGGCTAGACTGATTTTAGTTTTTTAATATAACTTAAACGCATAATTATTAAAGATGGTTAAATTATGCCTATTATAAAGCTAGTCTTATTAAAGTTATAAAAATCGCAGTTTTAAATACTATACTTTGCCTTTATATTTGCAACTAAGCAAAACCAATTGCTAATTATCTTTAAATCTTTATAAATGGCTCTTTAATAATTATATACATAATTAACGCATATTTTAAGCTTTAAATATCGCTAGATAAAACATTATGCTTAATACATTTTAATACATTTACTACTATATATTACTAGCAAATAATTTATTGGTAGAGTCTCACTTAGTGAAATTGTGCACTATTGGTTATATAGTTGATTTATAATTAGTGGTTGTTAAAAAAAAGAAAGGCTATTTACATTAGAGAACGAAGCTATAAAAGATAGCTTATATTTCCCTTTATTCTACACTAGCCGTAGCTAACTAGCGCTAATCTACATTAAACCAATCTTTTAATTAAGCAAACATAAGCTTAGTTTTTCCTTTTAGCTATAAACCTACACTAGCAGTTTTTCTTTTTTGCTAGCTGTATAATTGTATACTTCTTTTTATCACTATATAAAAATGTTTTAAATAAACAATTATCTGCTTAACAAAGTTAATTATATATATATATGCTTTTTCTTTCTATCTTTCTTTTTTTTTTTCTTTTATTACTTTAGTCTATAGCTTTTTCTACAAATCTTTTCATTTATATAGCTAGTTGATTATTGTTAATAAGCCGTTCTAAAGCTTAATTAGGCAATGCCTTAGTTATAATGTTAGCTAAGTTATTATTTTTATTAATTTATTTGATTTTTAAGATCTCTTGCTATTTATATAATTA
>JALRMF010000713.1:0-14227 GCA_026120015.1 Dendrostoma leiphaemia
AAAAAGGGTTTAAAAAGATAAAGTTAAAAAAAATAAGAAAATAAGTTAGAGTAAAAAGATATTAAAAGGGTTAGGGTTAAAAGAGGTTAAAAAGAGGTAAGGTTATAAAAGATAAAAAAGGTTTTAAAAAGAGAAAGAAAAAAGTTTTTTAAAAAAAAAAGGTTTAGTTATAAAAAATAGTAGAAAAGAAAAGAAAAATATTTTAATAAAAAAAAAAAAAGAAAGGTAAAAAGGTAAAAAAGGTAAAAGAAAAAAAGAAAAGAAGAAGAAAAGAGTAAAAGAAAAAAAGAAAGGTATAGTTTAAAGGTTAGGGTTAAAGGGTGTAAAAAGGGTTAGGGTTAAAAGGTATAAGAAAAATGTTAGTTGTAAAAAGTAGGGAAAAAAAATAAAAAAAAGAAAAAAGAGTTTAAAAAAAAGAAAGAAAAGAAAGTAATAGAAAAAGAAGGAAAAAAAGAAAGGTTTTAAAAGAAAAGAGGAAAGAAAAAGGATAGTAGGGTTATAAAGGGTAAAAGAAAAAAAAAAGAAAAAAAAAAGAAAGTAAAGAAAAAAAGTAGAAAAGGGTAAAAAAAGAAAGAAAAAAAAAGTGTTAAAGTTGTAAAAAGTAGTAGAAAAGAAGAAAAAAGGGTGTTTTAAAAAGTAAAAAGGAAAAGAAAAAGAAAAAAGAGTAAAAAGTAAGAAAGGTTAAAGAAAAGTAGAGAAAAGTAGAGAAAAAAGAAAAAAAAAAAAAAAATGTTTATAAAGTAAAAGAAAAGAGGAAAAGGAAAAAGAAAAAAAAAGAAAAGTAGAAGGTAAAGAAAAAGAAAGATTTACTCTAGGCTTAGGTTAATATTAGGCTCTAATTAAACGAAAACTTAATAAAAAAAAAATTATTTTCGCGCTTATGCGCTTATGCTGCCTATACAGCTTATGCGCCCTTTCTTCTTTTACCCTTAGCTTTAAGCTTTACGCTAATGCCGCGCATATTTACTATAAGGCTTAATTACTACCATTGCTGCTATGCTGCAGACTTTTTTTTTTTATAGGCAATTTACACTTTATTTTAATAATATATTGCTAATTGCAATCTAATTATTTAATAGTTTTTTTTTAATAGGCATTTTGCTTAGATATAGCAAAAGTATAAAAGAGTAGGTAGCCTAGGTATATTATGCTAAATTAAGCTAGCTAAGCTAGGGGATGTTTTAGTTGTAGTTAATTAGCGTGCTTTTATTTTTATCTTTGCTAAAAGATAAAAAAGAAAATAAAAGAGAAAATAAAAAAGAAAATAGGGGAGAAAATAGGGGTTATAGCAGGAGGCTTTAACTAAGAATATTGCTTAAGTTAGTATTTAGCGCCTTTTGCTAGTATTGTTTTTTATACTAGTGCTGGCATTTGCTTCCTTTACCTTTTGTGATATTTTTAATCTATGCCTGCGCTATATTAGACTTTTTGCTGCTGGGTTTAATTGCTGCTAAACTTTTGTTTTTTTTACGCTATTTATGCCTTATTTTAGTGATATATTGCTAGTTGTAATTTAGTTATTTAATAGTTTTTTTTTAGTGGGTATTTTGCTTAGATATAGTAAAAGCATAGGAGAGTAGGTAGCTTAAGCATGCTACGCTGAATTAAGCTAGCTAAGCTAAGGAGTGCTTTGGTCGCAGCTAATTAGCGCGCTTTTGTTTTTATCTTTGCTAAAAAACAAAAGAGAAAATAAGGGAGAAAATAGGGGAGAAAATAGGGGAGAAAACAGGGGTTATAGCAGGGGGCCTTGACTAAGAATACTGCCTAAGCTAGCATTTGGCGTTTTTTGCTAGTATTGCTTTTTATATTAGCGCTGGCATTTGCTTTCTTTACCCTTTGCAATACTTTTAATCTGCGCTTGCGCTATATTAGACTTTTTGCTATTAGGCTTGATCGCTGTTAGACTTTTGTTTTTCTTATGCTATTTATGCCTTGTTTTAGTAATGCATTGCTAATTGCAATTTAGCTATTTAATAGTTTTTTTTTAGTGGGCATTTTGCTTAGATATAGTAAAAGTATAAAAGAGTAGGTAGCTTAGGTATGCTATGCTGAATTGAGCTGGCTAAGCTAGGGGGTGCTTTAGTTATAGCTAATTAGCGCGCTTTTGTCTTTGTTTCTGCTAAAAGATAAGGGAGAAAATAAGGGAAAAAATAAAAGAGAAAATAAGGGAGAAAATAGGGGTTACAGCAGGGGGCCTTGACTAAAAATATTGCTTAAGCTAGCATTTAGCGCCTTTTGCTAGCATTACTTTTTATATTAGCGCTGGCATTTGCTTCCTTTACCCTTTGCAATGCTTTTAATCTATGCTTATGCTATATTAGACTTTTTGCTGCTAGGCTTAATTACTGCTAAACTTTTGTTTTTCTTACGCTATTTATGCTTTGTTTTAGTGGTGCATCGCTAGTTGCAATTTGGCTATTTAGTGGTTTTTTTTTAGTGGGTATTTTGCTTAGATATAGCAAAAGCATAGGAGAGTAGGTAGCTTAGGCACGCTACGTTAAATTAAGCTAGCTAAGCTAAGGGGTGCTTTAGTTGCAGTTAATCAGCGCGCTTTTATCCCTGTCTTTGCTAAAAGATAAGGGAGAAAACAAGGGAGAAAATAGGGGAGAAAACAGGGGAGAAAATAGGGGTTATAGCAGGGGGCCCCTACTAAAAATACCGCCTAAGCTAGCATTTGGCGCTCTTTGCCAATATCGCTTTTTACACTAGCGAAATATAAAGACCTACGAATCAGCCCTTTTTATAAAAATCACTATAAACTTGGGTTAATCTTTTGTTTAATAGTATTTGACTTGGCGGCCTGGGCATTAAGCTTTGCACTATTAAAGCTATTAGTTTTAAATGCCTCTAAAGCTATTAGGTCTGAATGCTACTATAAACTTGGGTTGATCTTTTGTTTGGTAGCATTTGACTTAGCGGCCTGGGCATTAAGCTTTGCATTATTAAAGCTATTAGTTTTAAATGCTTTTAAAGCTATTAGGTCTGAATGCCACTAAGGCCACTAGGTTTAAATGCTATTAAGGCCACCAGGTTTTAAGGGCTGTTAAAGCTACTAGGTCTAAAGGCTGTCAAGGTTATTAAGGCTGTTAAAAGTATGTTTTATAAAGCAAAGGCTATAAAGTATATAGCATTATATTATTTAAATAAATATAGATAGGGTGTAAAAATTAAAATTTGGCGAATAGCGTTGCATTAAGTATATGTTGCAGTTTTTCTATAACGCTAACATTAAGCTTAAGTTGTTCCCTACTGCCTACTAGTTTTACTGCTATTAATACTAACGCTTTGCTTGCCTTATACTACTAAGCCTAATTATAATTTTTTTTATAAAATAAAATCTATATTGCTTTTTGCTTTAACTAGTGTTAAACTTATAATATTTAGTATATTGCCTTTAGCTTTGTTAAGCTATGCTAAAAATATATTTACTAATTATATAATATCTTTTATTAAAAGATTGTTATGGGCTGCCTTTGGAAAGTAATATATATTAAAGAAGACGCTTATCGCTGCGCTTGTTTTTAAAAATAAGCTATTTAGCGGGCTAAGCTGGTTTAGCAATAGCGGTAAGCTGCTTTTAGTATATATTTCCTTAGTATTAAAAGCGCTCGCCAGCGTTTTAAGAGCTGGCGGCGCTATTTTGCTAGCATTTTACCGAGCATACTACGCTTGCTAAAACACTTGTTTTTATATTGTTAAGAGCAGCTTTAGCTGCCGCTGCTTAGGTTGCCCTAACTTATATAACTAAGTAGCAAAAAGCTATATAATAAGCTGGCGCAAGGCAAAAGCTTATATATTAGCGTAGAGATAGCTTAAGGCCGCTTAAAAAGCATAGTTATATTTAAGCTTAATTGGCGCTTTACCGCCGCTGCCTTAAAACTTAAGTAGCTATATTATGCTGCTTTAGCCGCTTACTTTGCGGGTAACGGCTTAGTAGCGCTTTTTGCTAACTTAGGCTTTAGCAGCGCTAGCCTAACTGCTAATTAGCCTTTGTCTTTTTTGCTGCGCTATATACATAAGCGACCTTAGCTTAGCTTTAGCTTTTTATTAAATTAAAGCAGTGTTTAATATTAATTTAAGGGCGTTAAAGTCGCTAGCTTCTTATTGCTTTAATTAATATAGTTTTGTGTTTTTAAGCGCTTTTAGTAATTATTTGTAAAATAGCGCTAGGCAGAGAATAAAGAAAACTTTTATAAGGCTAGGCTAGTAGATAGTAGCGTTGTAGCTAATAGCGAGGCTGATAGCGACCTTGCTTGTTAGCAATAGCTTTGCGAAAAGGCTGCTATAGTGGTAGACAGCGCCGATGCCCTTAACAGCCTTTTTAGCCTTTAAGTCTAAAGGCTAGATTTATTTAGCAGCAGCCCTTTAGAAGTTTTAGGCAATGAGGACGACAATGGTTTTGACGCTAAGGAAGAAGAGGACGACGGTTTTAACGCTAAGGAAGAGAAGGATGATGGTTTTGACGCTGAGGAAGAGGAGGACGACAGTTTTAACGCTGAGAAAGAAGAGGAGGATAAGGGCTTGCCTTAGCTTTTAGGCCTCAACGTTGTGCTATTGCTTTTGCGCAGCTAAAGCGTAGCTAATTAAAGCTAAAGCAAGTCTAAGTTAAAATATTGTATGCCTACCTAGATTAACAACGACATTAGAAATAGCGCTAAAGAAGCTAAGGGCAAAAAAGCCAAAGTAGCGAGCAACCCTTTTAGCATACTCTTCGCCTAGCCCTACAACCTATTTCTTTTAATATAATAGCCTTTTGCTATTCTTTAAGTTATTGCCGCTATTCTTTAGGTAGTTAATAAGCCGCTATGCTTTTGTAATATGTTTATTCTCTTTTCCCTTTTTTTTTTTCTTTTTTCCTTTATTTTTAAGTTTATTATAGGCTATTATAAAGCGTGCTATTAACTTTAGTTTGCATTAATTAGCTAATTTTTGCCCTTATAGTGCTATGCGCAGCGCTTATACCTGCTGTTTAATGGCTAATACTTTAATTAAAGCTAAAGGCCTTTGCTTTAGCTTTTTTGCTTTTAGCGCTACCCTTAGCTTTTTTTAGCCTAGGCTTGCTAGCTTAGCCTTTGATTTTTATGCTTGGTTATTGTAGGAAGATAGGCCTTTTATGTTAAAAAACGAGTGCTAGATTATTTAAGCATTTGCGCATAATTAGCTTACGCTTAAGGTTTATATAGGCTATCCGCTGTTTTTATAGCATATAAAAGACGCTGCCCTTGCCGCTTTTACAACACTTATAGCGCCTGCCTTAAAACTTTGCTGCTATTAAAATATAAACTCTATTTACTTTAAGCCTACTAGCTTTGTTGCTTTTTAGCATAGCGCTGCTCTTTTACTCTTTATTATATTGCCTTATAATACTATAATTATTTAAAACTTTTACTATTATCTAGGCACTATTAGCAACATTAAGCCTTATTATTGCAAAAATCTTTTATTTAGCATTGTTTAAGGCATATTAGCGTGCAATATGCTATATATTGTCTTTTTAATGTTTAATTTAAACGCTCTTTAGCCAGCTATTAGCTTAATAGACAATATAGGCTTTATTAATAAATAAGACTTGAAAAAATACCTTTTATACTTAAACAAAGCGCCAGCGCTTTCTTAGCAGTGTGCCAGCGCTTTGGCTATCAGCGCTTTTAGCTTTACCAACGCTTTAACCAACGCTGATCTTAAGGTCTTTTACCAGCGCTATCTCATTTCCACCTTTTACTCTATTATTTTAGCATATACCTTAATATAATTAGCGCATATTTAGCCGCAAATGCTAGCTTAGGCTTTTGCAGCCTATATTAATTAAGTTTAGCAAATAAGTGCCTAGGCTTATAAGCAGCAAAAAGTTGCTATTGCTTATTTAAAGCACTTATAAAACAAGCTAGCTAACTATTATAATTAGTTTTTTACTAAGTTTGCGCAGCTTATCTTTGTTTTTTAAGCCTATAACCTAAAGCAAAGCTTGCTTATAAATATTGCTAAGGGCGCTTTAGCCTAAGCTTATAATATATACCTTAGGCACTTTTACTTTAATTTTTTTAGCTTTTATTATTTTTAAGTTAACTTAGCTTTTATTAATATGCTTAAGCAGCTAGGGTTTTACAGCTTTAATAGGCTATTAATGCTGTTATATAAGTAAAATTATTTTGCTTACTTTGCTGCTTAATAGCGCTAAAGTTGCTTATGCTGCTTGCAAGGCTGCTTTTTATATATCTTTTTCTAAGGCGCCGACCTTTTTAACAAAAATAAAAATATTAAAAGCAAGGGCAAAGATAGCGCAAATGCGCTTAATTAAAGCTTTAATAACCTATTTAATACTTTGCTTTTTAGCCTAGGCTTGCTAGCTCTCTTTTAATTTTATGTTTATATTTAAAGCGCGCTATAAGACACAGCGGCACTTAATATTACTCTGCTGCCCTGCTACGCTAAGCCCTTTAGCTAATAACTTATTACTTATATTAAGATTTATAATGCTTAAAAAAATGTTTTTTGCAGCGTTGCCTATAGTAAAAGCTACCCTTTTGCTAGGTTTAATTGCTATAACTTACTGCTGCTAACTTTTGCGCAGTATGCTTAGTAAGCAGATTAGGTTAGCCTTAGGGCCTATAATACTATAGCTACTTTGCCAGACTTATTTACTTATGCTAGTCTTAATAAAAGCTTTTTTTACGCTAGCAACACTGCTGCTTGCTGCTTAAGCAATAATAATAACGGCTATAGCAAGCTTACTGCTGCTTTAACGTATAGCGCCCGCTACAAAGTTACTATCCTTTATGTCATTGCTGCTTAACTACTCTTAAATATGCTGTTGGCGGCGTTAGCGGGAGTTGCCTAGCCTCTAGCTCTAATTAGCCTTGGGCTAAGCTTGCATTGCCTCTTTTTCACTATGTTAATGCGCAACTTTTACTACTTACTGCTAGCCTATACTAGCTGGTTTTTCTTTGCCGCTTAACGCTTTTTTGCTTATTATTATAAGCTAGGGCTTAAGCTAGCTATGCTGTTTATTAAACTTAATATTCTAAATGCTGCTTATTTTAATAATAAACAGCACTTATAAGCAATATATGCTATGCTAGCCTTATACTGCGCATTAGCGCTATGTATTTTAAGCGCTACGCTAAATGTTGATTATTGTTAGCTTTAGTGCAATAGCATTATAGAGTAGGATTAGCATTGCTGCGCTTGCTGCTAGCAAATATTATTAGATAGTAATAATAAAGCTATTATGCTTAATAATAAAGATAGTAAGCTGCGTTAGTAGGCTAGCTTTAGTTTTAGCACTAATTGCTATTGCTTTAGCTTGCCTTTCTTTAACTTTAACCAATAGCTTTTAAGCAGCGGCCCTCTGTGCCTATACTTAGAGCATAGTTTTGCTATTGTTAGCTAGCTAGATAAGATTAGCGCCCTTTGCTGCGCGGCTGCTAACTTTGCTAGCTTTACGCTTGCCTTAGCTTAGCTTTTTATAGCTATTAGGCTTGAACTCGCAGTCGTAGGCTAGATTAAAGACTTTTATAGCAATATAGCGCGCTATATAGCAGAGGCTGCTGCGCTTAGCAGTCTGATTAGCTTTACGCTAGATGCTTATTATAAGACTAACTTTTTATAAGGCGCTGTTGCTATGCTTTTAGCTAAGGCTTTTATCTTTGAGCTATAAGCTGTTGTTTTTAAATATAATATTTTTTTTTGTATATTACTTTGCTAGCGCTTATATAAAGCTTGCAAAAGCATTATTGCTTTACTAAGCAGCTTTGCTAAGGTTTGGGACGCCCTTTAGGCAGTTAGCTTTTTGCCTACTTGCTTTTCTTTTATGCATTGTCTTTTTATCTATAACGTTAATGCAATCTAGGCAGCCTTATATAGCTTATAAAAGGACAACTGCTTGGCTTTAGAGTTTAATATTAGTTTTTATTAATTGCTTATAATGTTTAAGCTAGCTAAAACTTATTAGAATGTTAGCGTTTTATGGATTGAGTTTATTGCTAGTATATTAATGGGCGCCTTGCAGCTAAGTGCTTTGCGGCTTAATTAGTATATAAAGCGCTTTATACGGCGTTTTAAGGAAGCTAAGCAGCGCTAGTATACTATTGTTATAGCTTATAACTTTTTACCTATAACCTAAGACCTATTTTAGCTATTTATTTGCGCTTACGCTAGCTTTTATATTTTTATTATCTTTAATTTTAAGACCGCTAGCAAGCCCAGTGCGCACTTTATACTAGTATAGTCTTTTACCGCTGGTTAAGGCTGTTAAACCTATTTGCTATATATAGCGTTTTATATGCCTAGCGCTAGCACTGCTACCTTAAGCGCTGGCTTTAAATATATAAAGCAGCGCTAGGCTTTTTAGCTATATAACTAAATAAACAACGCTTGCAGCAGCTATAATGTTACTAATATATATATAGCTTTGCGCATCGCTGCTTTTATAGCTATTGCTATATATTTTAGCCTTTTTCTTAAGCACTAGCGCTGCAACCTCGCTTAGCTAGTAGCCTTACTTAGCCCTAGCATTTATTAAGTTGGCACCTTTACAGCGATTCTTCTTTAGGCTAGCCTTGCCTGCTATGTGCTGGAAACAGCGGCATTGTAAGGCTTTGATTAAACTTTTTAGCTTGCTAGCTTTGTTGCCCTGCTTTAGCGTTGCCTTTGCTGCGCTTAGCTGCTTGTTTAGGTTACGCTGCAAACGGCAGGTGCCGCTGCAGCGGCAACCTTTTAGCGCAGCATTATTTAGGACGATATAACTAGCTGCTTTGCTTTTATTACCTTGCTTGCAAGCAATAGCACTAGTTTCTAAGAGCTTAGCCTTTTGCTGATTGTTTATAGTAATTATGCTAATGTGCCTTTAGTTTTTATATAGATTTTCCTTAGCGCTATTAAAGATAGCTTAGGCTTTGTTTTGCTAACTATTAAACTGCTAGTTGCAGCTGCGGCTTGGTTAACTAGTTTTTATAGGCGCCTTAGCCCTTTTGACCCTATATTTAGCCTGCCTTTAGGCTTTGAGCCTAGTTTTATAAAGCTTAATAAGTGCTTTAAGGTAATTGTTAATGTATTGCTGCGAGAGGCTGGCATTTAGCTGAAAGGCATTATCTCTGATTTAGCCGCCGTTGACTAAGTCTCTAGCGCTAATTAAGTAGATGATAATAACGCTTAGCTTTATAGGCGTATATTTATATTGTAAAGACTTTTTTTCTATATAAGGCATTGCTACTGCTGCGCTAATCCTTTTGCTAAGTGTGGCACGCTAGAGTTCCTAGACCTAAACTTAATAAGAGTTTTTGCTTAGGTGTTTGTGTGGCGAGCAAATGTTTGTGTAGCTATTTAACTTTATGTTGTTTGCTTGCAAGGGAGAGTGTATTTAAGCTGCTATTAATGCGGCTTAGCTTATATTAGCTAGAAAATTAGCTAAAGTATATAGAAGAAATTTTATTGGCTCTTTGCTAAAAAGGGTGGGAAAGCTGCGTAGGATGGGAGTATATGCTTGTATGTTTATTTTGTATGCTTTAAATAACTTAAGTTAAGTTTGTTGAAAATTTTATATAAATTAAAAGCGCGTTAGTAAAAATATAGGTTAAGTTTATTAAAATTTCTTTTTTGTAAAGTTTATAAGCATTATTTTACTTTAAATTAAATAAGTTTAGTGTTATAAGAAAGTAGATAGTTTTGCGATTAGAAATATAGATTTATATTTGCTGTTTTGGTTTTTATTGTTGAATGTAGCCCTTTTTTAACCTATGGTATAGTAATGTAAACGAAGCTGTTGTTTTGATGTTTTTAACTAATGGGTAGTTGCGTAGTGCTGATTAAGTAAAGCGCTTTGTTAGAGTGCTTTTTAGTATAATAACTAACCGCTATATATATAGCTAAAGTAAACTATGGATTTTTAAGCTTAGGTTCTAGTGCTATATTTTTTTTTCTTTTGTGTGCTATATTTATTGTAATTGCTATTATATATTATATATATTAACTTTTTAGCTTTTTGCTATTGTAGTTTAGTGTATTCTTTTACCTATGACGTTGTTTTGCGCGCAGAGAGATCACCCTTTAACCCTAACTTTAACCCTAACCTTAACCTTTGGAAGACTAAGAGGTTGGAAGATTGGGAGGTTGGAAGACTGGGAGACTAGTTGCGGTTTCTTAAGCTATATTTAGCTATGTTGCTGGTAAGCTTTTTATATTGCTTTATAAGCGCATAGGTAAGGGTTAAGTGCTTGACGTAGTTTTAAATGCCGAGTTTTTTATAGTTATTCTTTTAGGGCGGAAGATTAGGGGAATTGGGAGATTAGGAGGTTGGAAGACTAAAAGGTTAGAAGACTGGGAGGTTGGAAGACTGGGAGACTGGGAGACTAATTGCGGCCTTCTAAGCTATATTTAACTATATTATTAGTAAGCTTTTTATATTGCTTTATAAGCATATAGGTAGGAGGTAAGTGTTTAATGTAGTTTTAAATGCTGAGTTTTTTATAGTTATTTTTTTAGGGTGGAAGACTAGGGGGATTAGGAGACTAGGAGGTTGGAAGACTAAGAGGTTGGAAGACTAAGAGGTTGGAAGACTAGGAGGTTGGAAGACTGGGAGACTGGGAGATTGGTTGCGGCTTCCTAAGCTATATTTAGCCGTGTTGCTGATAAGCTTCTTGTATTGCTTTATAGGCGTATAGGTAGGGGGTAAGTGCTTAATATAGTTTTAAATGCCGAGTTTTTTATGGTTATTTTTCTAGGGCGGAAGACTAGGGGGATTGGGAGACTAAGAGGTTGGAAGACTAAGAGGTTGAAAGACTAAGAGGTTGAAAAACTAGGAGGTTGGAAGATTGGGAGACTGGGAGACTAGGAGACTGGGAGACTGGTTGCGGTTTCTTAAGCTACATTTAGCTATATTACTGGTAAGCTTTTTATATTGCTTTATAAGCGTATAGGTAGGGGGCAAGTGCTTAACGTAGTTTTAAATGCCAAGTCTTTTGTGGTTATTTTTTTAGGGCGGAAGACTAGGGGGATTGGGAGACTGGGAGGTTGGAAGACTAAAAGGTTAGAAGACTAAGAGGTTGGAAGACTAGGAGGTTAGAAGACTAGGAGACTGGGAGATTGGGAGACTGGGAGACTAATTGTAGCCTCCTAAGCTACATTTAGCTATATTGTTGGTAAGCTTTTTATATTGCTTTATAGGTGCATAGGTAGGAGGCAAGTGTTTAATATAGTTTTAAATGCTGAGTCTTTTATGGTTATTCTTCTAGGGCGGAAGATTAAGGGGATTAGGAGATTGGGAGGTTAAAAAACTAAGAGGTTAGAAGACTAAGAGGTTGGAAGACTAGGAGGTTAGAAGACTAGGAGACTGGGAGACTGGGAGACTAGGAGACTAGTTGCAGCCTTTTAAGCTATATTTAGCTGTGTTGCCGATAAGCTCTTTATATTGCTTTATAAGCGTATAGGTAGGAGGCAAATGTTTGATGTAATCTTAAATACCAAGTCTTTTATGGTTATTCTTCTAGGGCGGAAGACTAGGGGGATTGGGAGACTGGGAGGTTGGAAGACTGGGAGACTAGGAGACTAGTTGCGGCCTCCTAAGCTATATTTAGCTATATTGCTAGTAAGCTTTTTATATTGCTTTATAGGCGTATAAGTAGGGGCTAAGTGCTTAATGTAGTTTTAAATGCTGAGTTTTTTATAGTTATTCTTTTAGAACGGAAGACTAGGGAAATTAGAAGACTGGGAGGTTGAAAGACTAAGAGGTTAGAAAACTAGGAGGTTAAAAGACTAAGAGACTAAGAGACTGGGAGGTTGGAAGATTAGAAGACTAGGAGACTAGTTGCGGCCTTCTAAGCTATATTTAGCTATATTGCTAGTAAGCTTTTTATATTGCTTTATAGGCGCATAGGTAGGGGCTAAGTGCTTAACGTAGTTTTAAATGCTAAGTCTTTTATAGTTATTTTTTTAGGGCAAAAGACTGGGGAGATTAGGAGACTAGAAGACTAAGAGGTTGGAAGACTAGGAGATTAGTTGCGGCCTTTTAAGCTATATTTAGCTGTATTATTAGTAAGCTTTTTATATTGCTTTATAGGCGCATAAGTAAGGGCTAAGTGCTTAATGTAGTTTTAAATGTTGAGTTTTTTATAGTTATTTTTTTAAAGCAGAAGATTAAGGGGATTAAGAGATTAAAAGACTAAGAGGTTAAAAGACTAAGAGACTAATTGCAGCCTTTTAAGCTATATTTAGCTATATTGCTAGTAAGCTTTTTATATTGCTTTATAAGCATATAAGTAGGAGCTAAGTGCTTAATGTAGTTTTAAATGCCGAGTTTTTTGTGGTTATTTTTTTAGGGCGGAAGATTAGGGGGATTGGGAGACTAGGAGGTTGAAAGATTAAAAGGTTGAAAGACTGGGAGGTTGGAAGACTGGGAGACTAGGAGACTGGGAGACTAGGAGACTGGTTGCGGCCTTTTAAGCTATATTTAGCTATGTTGCTAGTAAGCTTTTTATATTACTTTATAAGCGCATAGGTAGGGGCTAAGTGCTTAACGTAGTTTTAAATGCTAAGTTTTTTATGGTTATTTTTGCAAAGAGATATATTTTGTTTAATTAGCAGAAAGTAAAGGTTGACTCTTTCTAAAAAGGCGGCAATTATTAACAGAGTAGCGCTACCAGCGGCTAAGCTATAGGCGTTAACGCTATATTTTCGAGTTTAAAAAAGAGCATAAACCTTATTAATTAATTTGCTGCCTAGTATTGCTAGATAAAAAGCTATTAGTTTATTTGCTAAGATTATTTGCAAAAGGGTAGTAAAACTAACAGCAGCAGGCTGCTCGTTGTAAAAGGACATTTAAGTAATAAAATTAAAAGAGTCTAAGGGAATGCTTAGAGGCTTAATAAATAAAAACTATTATAAAGATAATTAATATAAAATGTTAAAATTAGAAAAGTTATAATATATTGCTTAATAGGGTTTTTTTATAATATATTAATAAAAAAAGGATTAAAAATATAAAAAATATAAAATAGAGAAATAGGGGGGCTTTGGAGATGAGAAGTAAAACGAGAAATAAAATGTTAATTAAGATAAAGAGTAGTAAGAGAAACGCAATAAAAAATAAAAAAAGAAAGAATATAAGGAATAGGACAAGAAATAGAGTAAAGATTATAACAAGAAATTAAACTGCAAGTTAATTAAAGCGTATAATTAGATTATTTAAGATTTGGCTTATTTTAATTGTTACGTTAGGTGGGTAATGTGGAAGTAAATAGCGCAAAAACCTCGTTTAAGAAAGCAAAAGATACAATTAATTGCTTAATATATTTAAGCAATAATTAAGCTTAGCTGTTTTTAAAATTTAAAGCAAGGCTAAGTTTATATCTAGATAGTAAAAAGAAAAAGGCTAGTTAAATAACTTAAAAGTAATTAATAGAAACTAAAGAGAGAATTATATAGGAGGCAATAGCTAAGATAGATTAGTTAAAGAGAAGAGATAAAAAATATTTATAGAGAAGGCTAAGTTTAGATATATAAGTGTGTAAGAGAAAAAGGAAAAATTAAATTAAGATAGCTATAAGGCTAACGTTTAAGAAAATTATAGAAAAAAGTAGGTTTGATTAATATTTAGGCTGCTTTATTTAATAAAATTTTGCTAGAATGTAAAGAGTTAAAGGTATATTTAAGTTATTAGTAGCAGCTTTTAAAAGTTAAAAGACCTTAGAAAGCTAATAATCCTTTTTAACACTTAAAAGTTGCAATGCTACCTAGAAATTTATTAATAAACTTATAAATAATATGGTTGTTAAGTTTAAAAGCTTATTATTTTGTTTGCTTACGTTTGCCATCTCTTTAAAAGCTATAGTTAGCATTATAATAGCTTTAATCCCTAGCGTTTTAGTTAGCAGGCTAGTTTAAAGGTTTGCTGCTGTTATTTACTGCAACGTTTGCGCTTAGCTAGTTTTTATTTTCTTAGTTTTTCTTTTAAACCTTTTTCTCTTTGCGCTTTACCTTATAACTTAATAGATATTAAAACTATAAACTTAGTTAAAGCAAAGTTTATAAGAGTAATATATTAATATATAAGGTAAATATAAATTTATTAAAGATAAAGCTTATTAGAGTTAAAGATTAGCAAAGGTAAAAACTACTATAATTATTAAAAAAAAAACTATTTTAAAAAAAAGTATATAACAATTACTATAAAAATATAAAAGTAAAGTTAAGATTAAATAAATTATATAAGAAAAAAAGTAAAAAAGAAAAATAA
>JALRMF010000714.1:0-14220 GCA_026120015.1 Dendrostoma leiphaemia
TGGGCCGCTTGGCTGTGATTGGTCCGAGTAAAAGGTCTAAAATGATTGGTGCGTTAGAAATCGATGGTCATTGGGTGCAGCGCTGCGGAAAAGTGGGTTTGTCTCTAACTTCTCCAAGTCGCTTCTTATCAATAGCTATAAACTTTATTAATAAGATTTATGATTGGTAAGCTGAAGATAACTACTGTGGATCTAAAGCCCTAAAACTGATGATGCTAGGGTTAAAATCACCACGCGAGACGATAGATCTCTCTAGACAGAAATTTGTTTCCCAAAACAAATTTATTATCCTCTATACTTTGTCCCTCCTACACAGGCTCCTATTTTAAACTCTTTTGCTTTGATTTGCTTAGCTGCTACTCTAACAATCAGGACATGGCCGCATAAAATGGGTACATTATGCCGCTTCCCTCTCGAACTAGTCAAACGCGCCTGTGACGAACTGCCATATCCTGACATGTTGAGCCTTCGCTAGACGTGCAGAGATATCCGAGACAAGGTTTCAGGCTCCTTTGTGCAGAGGTTCTTCCAACACCGTCCTGTGCTATAGCAACGCAAAAGTCTCTTAAACCTCGTTGACATTTTGCAATACCCCATCTTTGGCCTTGCAGAGCATGCCTAGTCTTTGGTTTGCTTTAAGATGAGGTAACCTGCCTTTGGCAAGGTTATCTTTGTCAATAGTGCTGGATTTAGGTATATATTGCTGCTTTTGTTTTGTAACAACCTGATGTTATGTAAAGTAGTCTCTATAGCAATGACTAAGCGTTGGTTTAACTTGGAGCGACAACTTAAAAGTTAAGACTAGGTGGAATTATTATTAGTTTATAAAAAACATAACTACCTATTTTTAAACCTATATATAATAAGTAGAGTAGAGCACTAGAAGAAGGTTGGAAAGTAATGTAAACTAAAGGCAGGCATATTTAATATTAAGTTTCGGTGCAACCTTTGTCCGTTGGAGATAAAGGTTTAATTAGTTATAATGTGTTTTTGGATTAACATTGGAAAGCAACCTTGCAAACCTTCGTAATATTTATAGTTTTAAATGTTGGACGTTACAATAGTGTCAGGAGAATGTCTCAATCGTTGCCTATATCTTTACCTACATTGGCACCAGCATTTATGCCATCGTTATATTAGAGTATGCTATTGTCCACTGCTCTATTTACTGGTTGTTTTGGTTAACGTATCTTAAAGGTGGTCGTAATCTGTTGCTCCACCATAATATCAACCTATATTTAAGTGGAAAAGAGATTTCTATACTATCGTGTTTACCGGTTAAGCGTGATTTGGAACCTTGAAAAGAAAAGAGAGCATTGCCGTTGAATAGCCGCTCTCGTATCGCTGCGTTGCTAGTGCAAGCTATAGGAGTTGAGTGTCGCTCTCCTTGCGACTTGTGTAAACGTGGAAATGGCGCTTGGGTGCAGTGCGTCGTTGTCTACACGAAGGAGGCCATCTCGTTGACAAAAGGCGCATATGCCAATTGCATATGGAATGCTTAAATATATTACTGCAGCTTTCGTTAGTTTGCCTTTTCTACCTTTATTGCAAACTATTATTTAATCTCGTTTTAGGCATATTCGACTAGATTAGTAAAGGTGCATCTATGGACTTGCTGAGCCAACCTTCCAGCATCTTCGCCGACGCATTTCCAGCCTTCAACAGGTGGGAAGACGAGCTAAATTCGATCAGTATCCCCGTTATTTCCTCTCAAGTTGGTACTTTTGCTTAGATAATCGCAGCCGAGCTCTTCGCTCGTCGAGACACGGCCAATGTATAGTGCGGCTTGATATAGAAAAAGATGGACTAGCTCCGCGAGGAATAAGTGTCTTTGAATCAGGAAGTGTCTGAAATTTCAATTATCCTGACCTTTTTTCGTACATTTACCATGCAGCGCTATCATAGGAGCATTGGAACTATAGATGAATCCTTTATACCGTTGGATATATTAAGACCGGCAAGCGAAAGAACGCAATGTAGCTAAGCTAGGTAGGCTGGAAGAATATAATACTTTTCTAACCCTAATGTCTATATTGTGCCTTATATTGGTTGACAGTGTTTACAGCAAGAACGTTTAGCTTTGCCACCCTTTTTGTAAGATTATCCGGCATACAACTTCCCAAAAATTCAGTTACCTTTAACAGCCTAATCAAAGCTATATTTTTTAAACGCCGCACTTAAGACAACTGCATATACATACTAATGAAGTTATACTTTTGTGGCTTACTAGAGACCTGCGACGTTGTTTTCTTATATAGCCCCAGCAGCGCTTTTCCTAAGGTTTGTCCCTGGCTCTTGTAGTTTATGATGACAAATGCTAGTATGCATAGCAACCCTCTGCAAAAAACCTTAACTTTACCGCTAGCGCAGTTAGTGTTTGGAGGGAGCAACTTTGTGAGTTTGTGGCTTGGGATTTCGAACTTTCTCGCTGGTAGCATGACCGTGTCAGGCGGTAGACGCGGAATACAAAGCCCGTGCGTGGCGGATGACTGTAAGAAGATGCCGCTCAGTGCTCCCACGAAGATGGAAAGCATGTCGCTCACCAGAATTTCCTCTAACCCGAGAGGGTGGAGAATGCCAATAGCTATAAACTCGGCGCCGTTTACAACGTTAAGAGCCATATATTTATTTTTATTGACTATGACTGGCATGCTTTCGATGTAAGGAAATAGTCTAGGCACAGCAACTTTGCTGTCATCCCCCATAAGCATTATAGCTTTTTTCTCTGCCTCTAGTGGCGCTTTGCCCTTTTAAGTATGCTGGTTTACGTAGATCAACAGCTTGCGGCTAGTTTCTTTGCTAAAGAGAAGAGCTGCGTGGAGAGTTATATCCCATCGGTGTTGATTTAAAGGCGTAACGGCCCTTTTCCCTCTCGTGAAATTAAGTTGCAAGTCTCGTTTGTATAGCGCTTGCACCTTTAAGGCATCTTACAGTGTTTGCTTTCCTTCTCAAAGCCTACATAGCAGATTAAGAAGGTACGAGTCCCCTTTAACACGTTTCTGCTCGTCGAGGATAACAACGTATGTGAACTTCTCTTAGAGCTTTTTCGCCTCGTTTTCTTTGCGCCTTTTCTTGCTTGCAGTTGGCTTTAGATGCTTTGTCTCTTTCAACAACCCTGCTGCCTAAACCGGCCGAAACTAGAGGAAATCTTTTGTGAATATGATAACAGGCAAGCTGCCAAATGGCTTGTTGGGAAACCCTCGCAGCTTTTGCAACTGATCGTTTATTCTGGAAAGGTTATATAGACTAAGGAGGCTTACCTCGTCGACGACAAAAACATTACAGCGACGCTAACGCTCCTTGCTTTATGCTGAAATTGGCGTTTTGGAATCTTTTACCGATTTGGTTTTATCTTTGAAAGATAGCCCTAAGGCCGAATGCATTGTCATACCTCTAATAGCAGCAGTAGCCGCTCTCAACATAGCTGTAATGATAAGCTTGTTAGATATACGCTTTGCTTTAAATACGTCCCTAAGAGCATAAATGATCTAAGTCTTCTTAGTGCCTCCTTGACCACCAATGTACTCTAGGTGTTGTTTCTCTGCATCTTGGGCCCTCTCATCTAGGAAAGTGCAGACGAGCCCTAGTGCAATCTTTTGCATTCGATTTAGTGTTTTCTCTCTACCGATCACCTTCGCTGCCCGTCTAAAAGTGTTACTAGGGGCTATATTTAGCCAGACTCGCAGTTGCACGGCACCCTAGCTTGGATATGCTGTCCCGTCGTTAAAACCCATCTCAGCACCTATATGCCTAGGTTTTTCTTCGTTACCCTTAATGACGAGCAACTTCTCCTTATTCAGCCGCAGTTGTAACGCTTTTATTGCTTGAAAGTATTGCTTCGCAACAATGTAGTGTGTGTTATATATCGGTAATCTATCGGTAAACGTGCGACTATGTTTAGCGCCGTCTACGAATTTAGAAGTATCGAGTTGAGCTAGCAGTTCCTAGAAGCATAAGGACCTATTCGTAATGCCGCTGTCCTCGTACAAGCCAGAAACAGCATTGTAAAACGCGTGGCGGACATCATTGGCATTGAATTCCTACTCTGCGTTTGGCCTAACAGCGTCTTTAGGTTCGTTATACTCGACGCTTTTATTACCTTTAGAACGGTTTGCCTATAGCTTTGCGTCTTGCTTGGCGTTTTCCGCGCTTTTGTAAAGTAACTGAATATTCTCAACGACAGCACAAATATAGCGTGGTAGTTGTTTCTTGAATGTCGTCTATAGTTTTGCGGGATCCTGTCTAATAGCGTTTATAAATTTCTCCTATGGAACAAATAGCGCGAGAAGAAGCACTGCTGATCTGTGGATCGTTAGCACTACTTTGTATTTGTAGTAGTCTCCGTCCTTCAGTCTGCGGCGGACTAAGGTTCCGATGTCTTCTTATAGTGACTTTACTTAGAGAGAATCTTGGTTATACCTTTTGTAAAATCCGTCCTGCGTTCTAAATCTGTTGTCGTCTAAAATATTGTTTAAAACAGGAATAGCTTTTATCTCCTCCGCAACTATCTCTTGTATCCACGACTCTTTATTTGGTAAGGAGGAATTGAATGAAATAAACTGCGGCTAGTCTAACTGCACACCTCTCTTGATCCTTTATATCTGTATAGTTGATATGTATTTATAGAAGCAGAAGCCTTGGAGAAGATGACTGCGATGTGCATATGCTAATAGCAAAGACAAATATCGCCTTTGGGCATTGAACTCCGTCGTTTTAGCAGGTTTGTTAAACTCTACCTTTGGGCCTGCTATCTTACGTAATCCGTTCTAACGCCGAAAGACTGCCTAGTATAACGTGTTGAGGTGGATATTGCGCTAAATCTTTTGGCTGCTGTAGCTATTCTTGTAACTAAGAAGGTTGCTGCAGACCTCAACCGCTGACAACTCTCGATTTGTAAAGATTTGGTTAGCTATGCGCGCGAGAAACTGCCGTGTCTTATCGTTTCGCCGTGCTGCTTTTTTTATCGGTGCTTTGTCTGCGGCAGCATCCTGACACGGCTGGTATTTGCTGCCCTCTACAAGCTCGCTTAAGAAAGATGCGCGTTTCTATAGTAGCGTATCAAGCTTAGTTGCGTAATTCGTTGTATAGTAAATCATTGACAACCTAGCTGAATTAGTTAGTAAAAACGTAGTGTTTATATTATGGCGCATTAATACTACCAACGCAGGACAGTAACGATAAACCTGCTTATAGTTTTGTTGAATGTAAAAGAAACCCTCGCTGGTGAATTCGGTCTTCTCGCGCAGTGTTTATGGGGCCTTAAAGCGACACGGGTGCTGGGTCTTCGACCTGGCGTAGTCTTGGAAGCTGTACTTTGTGCAGGTGGCTCCACAGCTATGCTTTTGGCAGCGATACGCTATTAAATTTGCCTTATCGTTAAATGCTTTATCAAGCTTTTGGAGATCTCTAGTTAAATGCTTAATGTTTTTAAAAACGCTATCATTAGATCAATACGCTTTGGCTCTATCTTTATCACAATATTATAAAGCAAAGTTAGTCTATTTATTAGGTAAAGTTAAAAAACTTGCTAAGCGATATAATATATACCTTGCTGAAGATGGAATTGATATATGTGCATATATTGTCTGTGTATCTGTGATTCTCTGGCTTTTTAACATCTTTAAACAGGTTGGGCAGTTTAATATTTACATATAGCTAAAGGAATCTATAGAGGTGTAGGGCGCTACGCTGGTTGGTCTCTATACACCTAAAATAGCAAGATACTTTCCTAAAGACGGAATCGTCGCCTACGGAGACGAGGTGCTCGAAGAACAAGTCCAACTCTCGATGGAAAAACGTCGCCGAACTGACCGGATCTCGCACTAAGTGCTGTATACGACTAATACCAGCACGAAACTTGCGCATCAGCTCTTCGGCGATTCGTCCGTCCGCCATCCAATAAGCCGAGAGCTTCATGTTCACCTCGTTAGTTAGATCGTTGGGATTGATCGTAAACCATATGCAAGGCATCTTATGCTTTAGGCATAGAGACATAATCTTCCTTTGGCAGTAAAGTTGCTCCTCATTTGACATATGTTGTCGCTGTCCGAAAGCTGTCATTTGCCGGAGTAGATAGGCGATGTCTTCGTTCGTCGTCGTTCTCGTAGTACGATATTCCTCAACAGCTTTCTCGACGTCCTTCGTCGTGATTATATTCAGAATTGCTTCTATTTGTGGAAAGGAAGCGTTCCTCATCTGAATGTTACTAATCCTTTTGTTCTCCGAGCGGATCAATATATTGAAAATTATGAATGGAAACGTTGGGTGCGTAGCAAATTGTGAACCTATGCGTCTATTAATATAATTGAACAAATATCATAATATATAGATTGGTTTCTACCATGTCTTTGTAGCACAAGAGTGCACTATCTTTGAAGAGGGAAGGAGTTTTGACCCGATCGACCGCTAGTGTTTGGCTTTTGTAACCGAAAACCTGCCTTTCCTTCACTAATGCCCATGCTATTAAGCAGCTTCGGGCCACCTCGGCCCTAAGGAAACAAACAGGGAAACGTCTTGGGAAAAAAATCTAGATCGTTGGAGTCGGCAAAGTCTTTACCTTTGCGGTGGACAAGGTAGGGCTTTGCTTTATTATTATGAAGGCAAAACCCCGACGCCGTATTGCGCGGTTTCCGGCCCCGAACGCATCCACCAGTCTCCAGTGTTGCTGCACGAACCGCTTTCAGACGCTCTTCCAGACTGTGCTCTGCCTTTTCATCGATGTTCAAGAAACTCGTTGATATCCTTTCTGAGATCTCTTCCTCGATATCCTGAACATCCATCTCTTTAGGGTCTTGGCGTCTCGGCCGCGTACCACCAAGCCTGCTATTGCTTTCGGCTTCCATCCCAGCGACAGCTGCCTCTCAAAGTTGCAAATGTGCAAGAACCTCTTGTATATTTTGAACCGGCTCATCAGGACGGCCACGCTCTGCAGCTGGTACGTAGTGACCAGCGCTGATTTCATCTTCCGGATGCAACTCGTACGGAATCATCTGTTCCATCAGACCCGTGGCGACCTCTGAACCTGGACACCACTCCCCCCAGCTTTGCAGGTTCTCTTCAGAGATAGTAATATCTCTATAAAGAGGGTTCCACCTCTTTAGCCAAACCAGCGCACGTCTGAGCCTGTTTGGGTTGACAGAAAGCATAAAGCCCAAATTAGATGCAATAGGTTGTCAAGGACCAACAAAACAGATATGTATCCTTTTAAGCTCGTCGACTAGCGGGTGTAGAAGGATGTGAGTTGCTAAGCCTTGAATATCGTTTGGGAAAGCGGTGATATGTCCCTTTTTTAATTTGCGATAATAACTGCTCGTGCACTCCTCTACATCAATAGTAAACTTGGTAATCTAACTATAAGACGTGTAGATGCTAATAAGACGTTTCTCTAGCGGTGATAGGTTGTTTAATTCTTTCGGATACCGATAAATACAATTTAATGCTAGATTGTTTATATGGCAGGCGTTTGGCAATTTTTTCTTCTTTATAGACGACTTGCATTTAATGCAAACGGGAAACGATTTACATTTGGTTTTGGGGAAATATTGCAAACATAGGAAATGTGATTTGTCCTGCACAGAAATCTAATCTTTTACTAGTGCATACATAATTTAAAAATTCAACCATGTATAGGGCTTTATCTTCTTTGGCGTTTTTTGTAAATAGTAAACCCTGCAGTATACTATAGCCAGAGCTTTGTCATCATGCATTGTCTCTTGAAAAAGTCTTACCTTTCTTAAACCAGTCTCCTTTGCTACTAGTTGACACTATATGCGATTTCTCAAATCCTAAGATCTCTGACTATGGGATTCCTCCTTATATTGTCAAATTCTGTTAATAAGATCGACCTTCCCCTTTTCCTCGGATGATAAGAGACTAGAATTGGTAATGTTGATTTCTGAAATCGGAATAGGTTGTAGCCGCGCGATCATATACTGCTCGTCCTTCCTCGCTCGCTTCGCCGTACGCCCAACCAAAGGTAGTCGCCCTCGCTTTTGAGGAACAACAGGTTTACGCGGGATGCCAGATACATCGCCGGGCTAATCTAACCCTGACTTGGATATGACAGAAAGCAACGGCCGACTGCTTTTCTAGAACCAAAAACCCTATATCCTACGTCAGTGCCGACTACTTTTGGGACAATTCATTGTGTTTTCAATAGAGTATTTTAAAGAAAATGACCTTAGTCTGTCTCTCGTTAAGATATTAGCATAGGCATATATTGTCCTTACAAACCCGCTAACGACGAGTATCTTAGAATACTTAGCACCTTCCTATACCAAGACCTAATAATGAAAGCCATCTAAACAAATCTAACCCATAACTCTAATCTATATTAAAACTAACTCTAAAGTTGACCCTAGATTGTGTATTAAGCTGTTATATACGACTGCATCAAACGCTCTATGCTATGTAAATACTTTAGACCATACCCTTTTTCTGCCTTGCTCTTCTTACACGCTTTACTCTGGCTGAAACTGCAATGTCTATTTGGAATATCTACTATGCCCTAATAATTTACTCCTTTAAACTTAAATCTGCTGCTGCTATATACAAAAGCAGACGATTGTATACTATGACTTTGATTTACTATAACTAAAATAACAACTTTTACACGTACTGGCCCAATGGTAGATCTAGGTAACCCTTCCCAAACGATATTTAAGTTCCCCTGCCTCAGTGGCAATTAATAAGATCGTCAACTTTGCTAATTATCTTCTTTTCTACAAGAAATTACCTATTATATCTTTTAACTTTTTACATTATAGGTTATCCTAGCTCTTATAAATGCTACTTACTAATCAAAACGTATTACTTTTACTTTATCTTAAAATTAACTCTAAAATTAAAACTGGTCTCTATAGGAGGTTGTTACAAGCTGCTACGTCGAACGCTGCATACTATGTAAATAATTCAAACTATGGTCTTATTTTATCTTGCCGTTCTTCGACACTCTATACTTACTAAAAACTTAACGTTTCATTGTGATATTTCTTATAGCCTAACAATTCATTTTTTCTTTGGTTTTTCTTCTAAAGTCTGCTACTGCTATATAGAAAATCACACGATAATACATTATGGCTTTGATTTGCGAAGAACAAAAGAACTACTTTAAGGCTTACTGGCCCAATGCTAGACTGAACCTTCCCAACTTATATTCAACTCCCCTTACCTTGGTGGCAATCGGCAAGATTGTCGATTTAGAGACTGGTATTCCTAAGGGAGAGCAAATCTTCAAAAACCATACTTGGTGCAGTCAGATCCAGATTCCGATCTCTCCACCAGATTGGCTGACGACGGACTTCAATGACATGCTAGACAAACTCCACAACAATTGTCTATCTTTAGACATTTCTAGCTTTGCCAAGAAAAACGACAACTTTCTTGACGAGTGGCTTAATAGATACTTTCGTATCGTCTATAAACCCTACTTTAGCTTTGTTCTTTATAGTCTCTCTCCTGCAGATAACGATGCGGAAATATAATTCAAGCGACTTGCGTTTCTTCAAGACGATGCTCTCGTACGGTATAATAAATTCAAATCCCAGTCAACACATCGGTCAGTTTCTCATAATACTGTCTAGGATTTTAGGTCACGGTCATGATGGCCCTTTCGAAGGGTTTCATAATTCACCATTCGTCACAATGAGCGGCTTTGTCGACACCGAAAAGTTTCCACTCCTCGATAACCCCTCCGTCAGTCTTAACGACATTACTAGAAAGTCGTCGGCAGTCTTTAAGCTCTAGACGAGATTCCCATTAGTTAGCAAGAACACTACACTAGAGACTGGATGGTTTGCCAACTATGTCTACGCTATGTTGCCCAATATTAAGAGACACAAGCACGACAAATGCAACGGCTATAGTAAAACCTAGACTCTCTTTCAAAAGCATGGCAAACACGCATATCTTACTGGCTATATGCACGGTTTTTGCCGTAAGGATGCTATGTTTGCTGCTGACGCCATTAAAAATCCACTCGAATTTGTTCTTTTGGTCGAAATCCTAAACATCGAGTGGCTCCTTTTCGGCCTTGGGCAGCACTCAACTTCCCAAAGCACTACTATTACTTCGTCGAGGGCGATTTCCTCGTCTCAAAAGATTAGCAAATACGTTTTCGATCCGTCCCAATACGTAACTGCAAGCACCAAAGACCCAACAACACCGTCTAAATCAGGTATAATCATTGACATTTTTTATTATAAATCATAGTAACAATAGTAGGTACCCAATCCCTACGAACTTCTACTATAGTTTACGATCTTACCGCTGTCGATAACGAGTCACAAGCCTCTTCTTCTAAGAGCAAGGAATTAGCCTACTCGCAGAGGATCGATGAGGATAGTAACATGACCGCGCCAACCCTGCTTCCCAAGGAAAGTGGTTCTCTGGCGCACAAAGATCTAACTGCTCTTCACAATCCTGCGAAACCGTTTTCTAGGCACCAAAAGACCTCTAATAACATGGAAGTCATCTACGACAGCGATAGTGCTCCTGCTCAACCTCCAGCAAAGCGCTTAAAAAGAAGTTTTGGTCGTCTGAAAAAGTTCTAGATCTAGTAAAAATTAAAATATATTTAGCTATACTATCTCTACCCTACAAGTACTAGGTTCATAGTTTTTATCTGATCTTAATATCGCCTATTAATTTTGTTTCTAATGATAAGTAAAATTTGTTTTTTATATAAGCAAATTATTTGATTATCTGCTATATACCAACCGGTCCGTTGCGGACCGGCAAGATTTGATTATAGCTATATTAATAATTCATTTGCTTCCCGCTGCTTCTATATTATTCTTTATTCTAATACCATTTTATATATAGGACAGCATTAGAACGTTGGTCCACAGCGGACTACTAGAACTACACTGACGTAAAACGATCACGTCTCATTCCATATAAATGCTGCGATTAATATAACAGTTATAGAAACACAAACTCTTTTAATGCAGGACTGAACTATACGTTACTCCATTTCTGCTATTTTGTCAAGTATAGCTGAAAAATCTCCGTTTCTTTTATGCAGCAGACTCAGAGACGACAACGGTCCACTGTTGAGAAGGCAGTATTTTAAATCCAAAGTCTCTACCATAAGCTCGTTTTGTATCTTAGATACCAGCGAGAACCAAGATCTGTATCTGGGTCGAAGAGCTATAGGGTCTAACTCAATTCCTCGCAACGTGCTCCTATGGCGCACGAGAAACCGTATGAGATCATCTTCTCGACATTCCACATCGCTCAGTCGCAACGTACAAAGCTTCGGTATATACAGGAGCGACAACAGACGTGATATCCATACAGCTTGATCCAGCGGATAAATAGAAAGACTTAGCGCCGAAAGTCCAGGAAACAGGCCCAGAAACTCAACAAGACAACATTCCTATGTGTTGTCGGCAGGATTATTGCGCTTTGCATCCCATAGCTTTGTATTGATGGCTAAGCTTAACGTAGAGACCTGAGTGAGCTTCGACTTTATATCTGCCGCCGTTGCCCTCTTTATGATCAACATGTTTGGGCTAACGTAGCCGCCATAGAAGCTGCCCAACCTAAATTTGATGGTGATGGCCTTTACTAGTGAATCAACCGAAACAAGTGCAGTAAAGATAGCGTTGATAATGTGTTGCACATAAGAGACAGTCTGATCTCCTACGGCGTTCGAAGCCTTTATTTGAGAAGGCAAAATACCGGCATGCTTGATATGTTTGACCATTCTTAACGCCACGGGTTGAAAGCTATCGTTTAGGACAACCGCAGAACAATTTGGAAGGTCCTGCAACGCCTTCATTAGGCATAGTACGCCAAGGCTGGAACGGAGAAAATCAAGTTGATCTTTGTATCGTTGATGGTATTTCTCAATATCCGTAGAACAGCGCCGAACTGAACGACGACTCCAAGGATTATTCTTCGTAGGCACGCGACCAGTATTGAAAATTTGTCTCCGAGCATTAGCATATACTATATGTACAACATTGTCTGCATAGACTTTTAGAGTTTATACTGCGGGGCTAAACTTAGCATGCTGCGAGATTTGAACTAGACTCCATAGGCTGTTCTGTTCCTATATAACAGAGCAAACTGCAAAAAACCTCTGCAAAAAGCAGGCGGATATCTTTCGCCGAATCTCTTTACACGTCGCTCGGAATGCTAAGACGCTGTTGTTAGGCAGTGAGTTACCTACGACGTTGATCACCTCTAAAGGCAAATACAGAAGAGGGCTTATGGTGGGCGATATAGTTCGGCAACTATCTATGAATCCAAAACTAATAGCTAAGAAGATCTGCCAGTATAGAAAAAATATATAGCAATAACACACAATATATGATGTGTATAAATCTGCAAGGTGGAATATATTATAAAGACTACTTAGATTACTACACCGACTCTCAATGCTCCCCGCAAAAACAAAGTTAAGATATGCGACACTTCCTTGAGCATTACGTAACACTACCGCTATCCTGACTCATCTTCCGATCTGAACTCACCCATGCGATGAAGCTGTCTTTCAGCATCCATTTCCCGGCCTGCAGTCTCTAAACCACTGTGCCTACTGCTGCTCAATTCTAAACGAAAGGCATATTTAGCAGCCGGCTTGCCGGCGTTCCCCAGTTTATTTACTTTAGCTAAAGCTTAGTTTTAAATAAACATTGTAAAATTTATTTAAGCTAAGTAGGCATAAAAGGCAGCTAGCAAAATAACAAATTATAAAACTATAATTGCGCTTAGTAGTGCTTTTGCTATTATTATAGCAAGTTAAGCCACTGTTATTAATACGGCTATACTTTTTACAAATAACCTACCCAAAGAAACAGTATAGCTAGACTTAGGTTTACTTGATTCTGAGTGTCTTTAGCTTCGCATGGCGGTGTTTGAACGGCCAGCTAGCGACTTTATAGCCGGCCGCGAACATCTCTTCGTCACCGCACAAGATACCGGAAATTCAAAGCAAGCTTAACTCTTCCTTCAACCTTAACCATCCTCTACCACAAATCAAGCTCGGAATCAACCATCAACTTTTTACCACGGTTGACACACCATCCTCACCGTCTCACAACCACCAAACATCCCAAATTCCTCCTCGATCATCATCACGAAGTCTTGCCCGCTTTCATCCAGAATCCACCTCACATTCTTGGTCCCTAAAGCACCCGTCGCCACACCACCATCACCATGCCTGGCAAGAGTTCTCACAAGGCCAAACGCGTCCGCAACCAGGCCGGCCAGTTCAGCCGTGCCCCCGTGACTCCCATAGCAGTCCCTACCGGCATCACCACCCCCGCAGCCGCGATTGTTTTCAGCGGGAAAGAGGTGGAGGCGGTACTCGGCGAATCCCAGATGAAAGCGGTGTCCAACGCCACCATGGAGGAGGTGGAGAGCGACATCAACGCTCGCGTTGATGAATTTGAGTCCCGGGCGAAAAGGTCCCAGTGATGAGCAGGTGTCCACAACCTTGGCACCTTGAACAAATCGGTTTTCTTTGTTTGTTGTTTTCTTAAGTTTGTTTTACTATGCGTTCGTGGAACAATAGTTAGTACTTTAGGCTAGCGTGCCTTCATTCATTTCCTCTTTTGATTTTATTCTAGGCTGCAACATGCTATTTTCTTGTCTTTCAGTGTATTATGTTAAATAACGCTTAATTTGCACACTATTGTGAACAATAGTCATGGTTGGGTGGCAATTAATGGCCAGGAAATGGTGGTGAATTCACCAGGTGAATTCACCAGGGTTTATTGTAAATTCACCAGCTATCCTACAGTAAATTTACCATGCTTTCCTCCAAGTAGATTTACCTTGCATTCTTACCTAAGCTATCTTGTTGGTAGGGTCTCACTTAGTTAAATAGTGCACTATTGGGTTATATAGTTTATTTGTAGTTTATAGTTGTTAGAAGAAAGAAAGGCTATTTACGTTGGGAAATAAGGCTATAGGAGGTAGCTTATGTCTCTTTTTATTCTACACTAGCTGTAGCCAGCTAGCGCTAGTCTACAGCGGACTAATCTTTTAATTAAATAAACATAAGCTTAGTTTTTTCTTTTAGCTATAAACCTATATTAGCAGTTTTTTTCTTTTACTAGTTATATAATTATATACTTCTTTTTATTATTTTATAAAAACGTTTTAAATAAGCAATTGCTTGCTTAATAAAATTAGCTATATATATATACGCTTCTTTTTTCTATCCTTCTTTTCTTTTTTCTTTTTATTACTTTAATCTATAGCTCTTTT
>JALRMF010000715.1:0-14183 GCA_026120015.1 Dendrostoma leiphaemia
TCGGCGTGCCGTTTGGGTTTGTCAAGGAGGGCACCGATGTCTCCGGGCTCATCCCGGGTTTCCACGTTGGACTGGTGTGTTATTTCGACACCCCTTCCCCCCCCCCCCCCCCGCGGAAAGCTGTCGCGGCATCGTGACCTGCTTTGCTGATCACACTGTTCCCCCTCACAAGACGCCCTTCGGGATCCTCGCGCGCCTCTACCCCTTCACCAACTGGATGAAGAGCACCTTCCTGGGCAAGTACCTCGTCGCCAGCCCGGAGCAGGACTCGGGCATCGGCACTCTGATGCGCTTCCGCGACCGGCTCATCCAGCAGCGCCAGCAGGCCATCGCGGACAGCGCGACGGGCGGGCGCATCGACCTGCTGCAGACGTTCCTGGACGCGCGCGACGAGGACGGCGCGCCGCTGGATATGGACTACATCAAGGCGGAGATCCTGCTGGTGCTTCTGGCGGGCGCAGACACGACGGGCACGCAGCTGCAGGCGCTGATGATGTGTAGGCACCCCCCCTTTTTTTTTGTTTTTTTTTGTCACGGATTCCAAAGTTCCCGCAAGCTAATAGTCTCCAGACTTGATGAAGCACCCGCGCGTGTATGGAAAGCTGATGGAGGAGATTGATGGAGCGACACGGGCGGGCAAGTTGAGCAAGGTGAGTGGACTGTGGACAAGGTGGGGGAAAGGGAAGGTGGTAGAAAGTCTTGTAGAGAGGATGACCGTTAACTCGATCTATTGCAGGTTCCTTCGTACGACGAGGTCATGGAGCACTGTCCCTATTACATGGCGTGCATTAAAGAGACGGGTCGCTTGACCCCCTCGGCGCCCAATATCTTCCCCCGGCTTGCATACAAGGGTGGGCTTGAGCTGTTTGGCAAGTTTGTGCCCGAGGGCACCGAGTTGACGTGAGTACCTATCCTCTGTGGTTGCGATAATGTGCTCGTCGTGGATGAGAGTCCTCGGTCTTGGTCGGCTGACCAGTGCCTTTTGCTTTGGCCCCAACACAGATGCAACCCATGGCTCGTCCATCGCGACGTTCACATTTACGGCCCCGATGCCGAAGAGTTCCGTCCTGAGCGCTGGCTTGACGGGACTGCTGCCAAGACGTACAACAAATACAGCATGGGCTTTGGTTATGGTGCGTACTTCCTCTCCCCATTCGTTCCTTCTAACTAAAACCGGGACCCCGGCTGATCAGAGCGTTGCATTTATCTAGGACCTCGCGTGTGCCTGGGCAAGGATGTGGCCATGATGGAACTGTACAAGGCCCCTTTACAATTCTTCCGCAGCTTCAAGACGGAAATACTGAACAAGGAGGAGCCAGGAAGGTATGTCATCAACGGCGGCGTGTCGTATTTTGAGGACATGTTTGTCGCCATCTCGCGACGGGCGCCTGTTGTGTAATAGGGTCATAAGAGGAGAGCATCTTTGAGCTGGAGAGGCTTTGCGGTTGAGGGGTCTAGCGCAAGCAGCTTTTCATTCTAAAGTAAATAATCAGCTCTCTTTGATGTACATACAGTATTTACTAGATTTTAATATCAATAATGGAATGTATAGATTTTTTTGAGTGTTTTGTGGCAGCGAAGAGAGGATCAAAAGCATAATTATTATGGCTCAGCGGGCGTGCAAAACAGCCCCTAGGTAGGGTCCTTTGCCGCACTGTGGTCTGCTGCTATAACAAAAGTTCAGTCAGTCAACTGGTCAGTCAGTCAACTGGTCAGTCAACTGGTCAGTCAGTGAGTCAACCGGTCAGTCAGTCAGTCAACCGGTTAATTGGTGAACTGTGGGCCTGTGGCCGTCACCATCCTGCAGCTATGGCGCTAGTGATAATTCAACTCTACTTGCCCTGGGACATCCAAACCAGCCGTGGGAATATCCATAAGGTTGTCCTTCAAAAAGCCTCCCAAGGTTGCAAGCTTGAGGACATATCAGATGCAATATACCTCGCATCTCCCTCAAGTTTGTTTGTGGGAGGCATGAATTCTAGGTATGCGGTGACGCACGTCTGGTTCAAGCTTGGCTTTCACCTACGTAGGCAGTCAACACCTCAGGTCAATACAGCACGGAAAGCAACATTGAATCATGACAGAGGCTCTCTCATGGCAGCTTGTACCATGGAAGTTGATTTCTTTGACACATGTATCTTGCGGGTGTGAGAGACATCATCATGATAATTTCTCCTGCCATAGATGCGTGTGTGCTTGAGTTGAGAGAGCATTGAGGCAAAACCATGCGTGCTATTTCTTTAGCTTCTGCTGAAACACCTTCCAAGCACAATCACAGCGGCAGATCCACTTTGAATACCAACAGTATAAATGATGATGAAGTGGTCTCGAGCGATGCATCATCATTGTGCTCTAGTCGCTCTCCAGACCAGCTTGTTCATCATCTGCCCGCCTTTGCCACCGTAGCTATCCAATCCCGATCCGGACCGAACAAGTTTCCGATTCGTATCCGGTATGTCGTAGGACCTTAGCGTCCGCCGACTCCTGACCGTCGCCCAGAAGTCATAACTCCTCTCCTTCCTCCTCCTGTCGCGCTCCTCGCGCTCCTCGCGCTCCCTGTCCGCCCGCCTCCGCTCCTTGGCCGTGCGGGCCGACTGCGGCTCGAGGGTCTTCAGCATGTAGACCAGAACCAGCCAGGCCCTGTGCAGCCGACGGAAGAGCGTCTTGAATAACACCTGCACGCGCGAGTTGAACGCGGCGACGAGCGTGGCCAGGATCATGAAGGCTGAGACGGGCAGGCTGATCTCGCCGATGAGACGGAGGGTCGGGAACCCCGGGTCGCCGCCCCAGTCGGATGTGTTCATGCCAAAGAGGCTGGTGAAGAAGGATAGCGGAAGGAAGATGACTGTAAAGATGGTGAAAATCATGACGGAGAGGTTCTGCGAGCTGGCGAGCTCGGTCTGGAGGCGGGACGAGCGGACGTCGTCGACTTGAGCTTGACGCTGGGCCATCTCGAGGAGTTTCTCATACTATGATAGTCAGTGACGGAACTGAAATGGGCATGGACGAGGTTTCGCTTACGTCACCCCTCGTTGCAGCAACCCGGTCCAACATCTCAGTCGTCTGAATCTTGTATTCGGCCAGCCTGTCCAGCGCCTCCCTCAGGTAGCCCTGGCCATTGTGTGTCAGATCCTTGAGGTTATCGCCGGTGTAAATTTCAAGCATCTTTCCAACCATGTTCGTCTGGGTATCGAAAAGCCGTTGCATTGTCTTGAGCTCATCTTCCATGTCTCTAAGCTCTAGTAGCGCAGAGGTGTTCTCTCGGTTCTCCCGCTCGGCCCTCTCAATCTCACGCTTGTGCCGCTTTTTGATGGACGCGGCAGTATTATCTTCGGGCTCTTCGTCGGAGTCTACCCCGACTTCTTTGAAAGTTCCCATGCGGAACTTCTTCAGGTTGGACGTCATGCCCTCCGTCTAATCTCCCTCTTATTATTAGCAGGGGTTATAGAGATTTGACACGAGATGGGATCAATCATGGCAAGGCCGTAGGCCACTTCGGAATAAGAATCTGACTCACTAGCATGCCAATCGCCTCTTCGAAGATGCGGAAAACCTCCAGGTCTGGATGCGATGACCGATCAAGCAACACTGTCACAGCATGCAAGGCAACAAAGGCAGCTAGATCGAGGGCGTTCTCACACCGTCCCGTGAGATCACCATTGAGCTCGTTGTAGATGCTGTTCCTAAGGTCTGCTTGTTGAAACAGGGCACCTTCTAATGGCCGGGACTCTCTCTTTGGGAAGAATGTCGTAAGTGTAGCTGCAGCGTGTCAGACAAATATTCGCGTGGAGAGAAAACCAAAAGGGGGGAGGGGGGGCGAGGCCGTTGAGACTCACTGGTGTCGATGGCCCATAGCCAGAGCTGGTCGACCATGAGCAAGTTGCCGTCTCTCAGATCCGACCCGTCCTCGTTTTCCGAGTCCGAGATCATTACATGTTCCTTTTCCCGCTCGATAACTTCATGCAGGAGCTTGGTGTCAAAAGAATACCTCTCGACAAGGGAACCGACAGATCGAGTATTACCGAGCAGAGTCGGCGGAGATCGTATCGGTTGCTCTTTGGTGAGCTTGTAGAGCATCTGGTCGTCATCCCTAGCATGGGTGTCCTTCAGGGATGGATAGCCAAACTGGTCCAAGGTCCGCCGGCTGTTCAGAGACGGGTCATGGCCCATGTATTCCCACAATACACGAAGCTCGAGGGAGTCGAGTTCGGCAATTTCTTCGGGAACGGGTCTCGCTCGACCATAAGCCAGTCTCCTCGTGATCAGATTCCTGCGTTGTATCATATGCCTGTACGTGTCGAAGTGTAGATAGGGCAGGTACACGTAAAGGTATGTAGGCGACGGACCGGTGCTTGGCGGCTGGCTGCTTGAGTTAGATGGCCGTGGTGAACTTGAAGGCGCTGAATCAGCGGAGATGAAGTTCACGGCAGGCTTGACAAATGATGGCTGTGACTGGGAGTGTCGGCCCTGGACGTGCCTCGATACCCAATTATCGTTATTGAACAGTCTGGCGAAGTTCTGCTGGTGAGTCTCAGACAGTGTGCCGAGGACGTCCTGTGTCATGATCAGTCTGCATACGGCCATTCTTGGGAGGAAGTCACTGACCTTGACCCAGGGCGGGTTCGTGAACGGCACGTGGACCCACAGGAACTTCCTCTGGTTCGGGTCTGGTCTAGAGAAACCGGCAGACAGGTCCTGGAATGCCGACGTCTTGCTCCGTGTCTCCGACTGACCTCTAGGTGTAATTCCCAGGCCCACTCTTTCCGCGTCAGAATTTTGGCGCTGATGATGTGTTCGATGCGCGGTTGAAGTTGGGTTCCTGGGCGCGTGCTCGCGAACTGTCGGATCCGACATCGTGCTTGCTGTCCCATTGCTGCGCCTACTCGACGGGCGCTGGAGATTTGATGGGGGCGAGGCGGGAATGGTGAGACTGTGCAATCGTCTGGTAGGTGGAGTGGCAGAGCCTTCGTCAGCCGTCGGGGTTTTGGCTGAGGCTTGCGTGACAACGATATCCGGAGAATCAGGTCGCTCACGCTCGGGCGCGCGAGCGAGCGAGTTCCAGACCTTGCCTAAGAGGCTCTGACCAGGTCCGCTCCCACCGGATGGATCGTGATCAACGGATGACTGATGGTCCAGTGAATGACGTTGCGGGACTCTTCGTAACCGCTCTTCGAGACATCTTTCCGGGCCTTTGCTGAGAAACTCGGACAAGTGATACTTTCTATTGTACAGTCGAATATCGCTCTGGGTAGCAGCGTCAGGATCGTCATAGAATCCGACGATCTCTACCTTGACCTTGTCTTTGAGTTTGAGCGGTGTATGTATGGTCCTACTCAGGGTTTCAGCCTGAGCAACTGCCGCTGCCAGGTCAAGAAGGTAAGTTCCCAACGTCCGCGGGTTAGAGATTCCAAAGGAAGCGCAGTGGGCATGGTCGCTCTCGAGCGACGAGTAGATGACCTCTTGCCTCACGTCGACTATGGCAGACTTGATTGATACAAGGGGTGCGCTGAATGAGACCTCGTGCGCGGGGCTGGTGCCGGAGAGTTGAGAGTCGATGGTCTCGTAGAATGACCAGACCCGAATCTCGCTCGCGATGTCTGTAAAGGCCTCGTGCATCTTCAGCAAGTCCTTGTTGTTGACTCGAAGCTCGTTGGCGATCGACCTAGGCAGCGGCCTTTGCAAACGAAGAAGGTGTTGGATGCTCTCGGAAAGATTGCGCATGGACAGGTAACTTGACCCACGATGGGGGGTGGCTGCTACAGTCAGCACTTACTTGAACTGTTTGGAACGGGGTCTGGGCCACGTACCAAAGAATGATATGCCATGACAGTTGTACAGAATGGCACGAAATCTGTCGTCCTTGCTCGCCATGAGAAGAGCCTTCTTCACAACCAGTCCGCCAATACTGTGTGCTATGAAAAAGAGGGGACGCGACTTCTGATCGCTGTCGCGTGTTAGCAGCGCCTGTTCCAGCAAGTCTTTTGCTAGAACCTCGATGGAGGTGCCTTCGGTAAGTTCTCGATGCCTGTAAAGCAACACCCTTGCCGTGCTGGCATATCGACGGATGCCCTGCCGCACCCATAAGTGCGCCGCTTTTGGGAAGTTGTCTTCGATTCCCGGTGTTAGGACGGCACCTCCGGCAAGCTGTGTGAGTACGGGATGAGACGTCAACTCGTTGTTGTAAGGATTGGCAAAGAAGCCATCGGGGAGAGGGTCGCGAGTCCACGTCTCGACGGGGTCTCCACCTGGACAGGGAACGGTAATGATGTCGACTCTCGTCTCATTGTAGCCCGAGCCTCCTATATCTCCATCGATGTGAGCAAAGCCTGGTTCAGGGTCCCAGTGGGACATGCTCGTCCTGTGAGACGTGCCATCGTTGTCATACGCGGTCGCAGCAGACAGCTGATGATCCTTGATGTCGACCAAGCCAGACGTGTCCTGAGGCGTCTCATCAGATTTGCGTTCCTGGGAGAAATGCGGTTGAGATGGGAGGGGATCTGAATGGATGCGTTCCGGAGAGTCATCGAGAACGTCTGCAAGCCTTGAGTCGTCAAGTGCATCCGTCAAGTCCTCCGGTAGAGTGTTGGAGTTTGCAGGTGCATTGAGTTCCTCATCCATTCTCACAACTCCGTCTAGTTGTAGAGACTGCGATTGTGCTAGGGCTGGATTTCATACGAATCCCGCGATCAAATCAGAACTCATACTGGACTCGACACTCGTACGAGCAAAGCAAACGCACAACAAAAGAGAGACGGACACAAGAATACAACAGAAAACGGAGAGAGGAAAGAATCCATAAAAAGGACGCGCTCAGCTGAAGCTGGGGCTCGCGATCGACGAGGTAGTCATCTCGGTTTTCTGAGGTGTGTCAAGCTGTCATATGCAGGCTGCTGATGCTGACCCGCAAAGTGCACAACTGCTAGAGGCTGCAAGGGACTGTGCCACCATCCGATGAACAGCCCTCACGCTTCTTCTAAGTCCGAGTCGCACACCAGCAGCAGTCGAGGTGGGCAGGAGATGGGTCATAAGGCCCGCCGTCGCATCCCGCGGCGCCACCCCGATGACCCGTCTCACTCGACGCAGTGAGGCAGATGGTGGCCTCCATGGTTTGCAGGCTGCAGCACTACAGCGCAAGCTTGTTTGGCGCCTACCCATTAGGCGCTGAGCCTTGCAAAGCCCTTGTTGCAAGAAAGGACCGCCTGATGGTCCGGTGTATGGAGCAGTGGTGGGGCGAGAATCCTTCCGAGGACTGAAAGTGCCAACAGCCGATTTTCGGCATGATTCGACTCCTGAGGAAGTGCGAGCCCGTCTTGGGCTGTCAAGCTGTCCGTGACGCGAGCAAAAAGTACACATTCGAGAAGGAAGATGGAGGAGACCGGTAGTCTTCTCAATGGAGGAAAGTCGGTCTCGGATGTGGGCCCGGTGGTGGATGGCGTTCCAAAGTGTGGGTGGAGAGGCGGATTGAGACATCAGGTGTGGGCTTCCAGGCTTCCAACGTTGGGGGGTGTCAGGGTATGCATGAGAGGTGCAAATACGGTCTTGGCCCGTGCACGGTCAGACTTTCACACCTCCCTTCCCAGCCACCCAAATTCCATCCACCAAAGCATTGCACGTGCACTCGCGCTTTCCTCCTCACGACCATCGTCACGTCGACCCAAACATCCCCCAACCTTCCCCAGTCATCGACATCGCCATCTCCACGTGACGCCGAATCATCTTCGAATTCCAACTGCGGACAACTCACTGTGCAAGTTAGTTCAAAGGTGCTTGCCTCCTCACCGAGCAAGTATCCGCGCAACGCCCGCTCACGGTCCACGACGCTCAACGACCGGTGCATCACGACCAGCACCAAGCTACAGGCTTCTGCTCGCCGCCTACGGCTGACGAGAGACCCTGGGTGCTGGGGCTTCTTCATCAGTGGCACTGGAGATCGTTGTCGGCGGCGTGGCTGGGCTGGGCGTGCGGGGACGCGACTGCACTGTTGACTTGTCTCGCGACGGAGTCGAGGCTGCTCCCATTTCGAAAAGAAGCCTGGGTGGGCGGGACTTGAGGCCAACTCCTGGCAGTAGGTTCGTGTGATCTTGATAGCTGCTGACTGTTCAAAGATTCGCCGTGATGGCCGATGCTGGTCCTCTGCTTAGAACGTCATCGCGTCTTTCTACCGGCTCGAGCACGAACCCAAACACCCCGAGACCTGCCTCTCCTGATGGATCCGAGGCTGAAAAGAAGACATCCCTTGAGTCCGATCGTTCCCCTGAGTCTTGTTCTTCTTCTTCCGACGATAGGCGGCATGACATTGAGCCTACGTGGCCGAGCAAAATCGACGAAGTCAAGGTTCCTGCTTTAGCAAAATGGGATGACAAACTCCTGCGAAACGTCTTCCTCGATCTACACTGGCATCCAACATCTAGCAAGGCATTTTTCATGCTGCGCACCTGGATCACTTTGCCTGCAAATCAACATCGTCGCGACGGCAGAACGTGCATCTATCTTTTCATTTACCCCGAGCGTATACGACAGCTGTCGCTAGTCCCGAACCCCGCAGACAAGTTGCTAGGCGCTGAAACGATAATGTTGAGTTTTATACTGGACAGAGCGCCCGCTCTCGTCGAACCCAAGACGCCGTACGAGCCTCGGAATAGGGTGGGAAGTGAGGTGTTGATGAATCTTCGTGCTATGGCAGCGCAGACCTGCTTCGCGGTCTATGCCACCATACCTAGCAGGAGAGTTGCTGCCGTACGACTCCGGGGACTGTGTGCTGCTGCCACTGCTCACGGATTGACTAGTCTGGCCGCCCATGCCAGCACGTCAAGCTTGTATCAAGGCCAGGGCGGACGAGTCATCGAGGGAGACAGTCTTGCTGCTCCCGCATCCGCACCTCCCACAACCGATGAGCCGCCGCCTCAATACAGCGAGCCTGCGGAGCCCCCTGCTGCATCTCGCGGTACTGGTCAGTCCAACCCTACCTTACTGACAGTCAGCATCACATACGCAACTTGGCTCACACCCGTCCAGGTGATGGCAAGAAACGGCGTCGTCTCAGCAGCAGCAGTTCCGAGCTCAACGAAGCCTTTGGCCGCAAGGCCATGCAAGACATGCTCGATGCAAGCTTTTCCACGCTCAGGCAACACTTTGATGAACGTCTGGCAGCCCAGAAGAGGGACATTGTCGATCTGTTGGACAAATCGGAGGCGCGAATCCTGAACACCCTGCGAAAAGAAATGGAACAGCGGGATACCGGATTGCAAGAGGCACTCGAGGAAAAAGTACACCAAGAGATGGCAGAGGTCGAAGATAATGTCATGCGGCGTCTCAGTGAAGCGCCCCTGCAAGCGAGCTTGACGTTTCCTCAACATCCATGGTACTAGCCGTAACGCATGGATGCTGAAGCGTAGATCGCTGTCATAGTAGAAATGCTCTTTCAACAGTGAAGGTAGTGTAATCACTTCACAAAATGGACCAGTTCCCAAGAAGACGTCTTCAAAGAGGCAGTGTGAAATAGATAGCAGCCTGGTCACTAACGGACCTTTGTCGGCGCTAGGACCGATGAGACGGCTGCGCCGCATACCCTCCTCAGCTGTCATATTAGATTGTTCGCTCAATGCAGGACCAACGTGAGCGACTTTAACAACATAGCTCAGGGGTTGTTGATGAAGAATGCTCACGTACGATCGCACTTGAACACAACTACAAGTTCCTCGTACGCCTTGGCTATCGCATCACCAAAACCGTTCTCGTAGATTTACAAGCCTCCCATTGCAAGCATACCTACCGATCAGGCCTTAGTACCAACACCAATGGGTCAGCACTACTCTCAACCCAAGCCCGGTACCAGGCTGCAGGTAATCTGCGCCGGCCTCCCACGCACAGGAACGGCCTCCCTCAGCGCAGCCCTCGAGATCCTCCTCGACGGGCCCGTCTACCACGGCGGCACGCAGATCTTCAACGGGCCCGAGCGGGACATCAAGACCGCCATCGAGATCCTGGACCACTGGCCCCCGGGGGACGACGCCGGACGCGCCGCGAACCTGCGGCGGCTGGACGGCCTCGTCGGGCGGGGCTACGCGGCGATCGCGGACAGCCCCGGGGCGACGCTCGTGCCGGAGCTGCTGGAGCTGTACCCGGGCGCCAAGGTGGTCTGCACGACGCGGGACGTGGTCAGGTGGGAGACGTCCATGGAGGGGACGTCCAGCGCGGCGACCATGAGGTTCCTGCGGGTGGTGCTGTGGCCGCTGCCTACGATGCGGTGGACCGTGGATTATATCGATGCCCTGAGGAGGCAGTGGTTTGCGCTGTACGGGGAGACGGAGCCGCCGACGCGCAAGACCTATGAGAGGCATATCGAGTGGATGAAGGAGGTCGTGCCGGAGGATCAGCTGTTCTTTGTGGGCGTCAAGGACGGCTGGGAGCCGCTCTGTCGTGCGTTAGACGTGGCCGTGCCGGAGGGCGTGGCGTTTCCGCACATCAACGACGGCAAGGCGATGGAGGAGTTTGCTGGGAACAAAGTGACTAAAGGGTTGATGGCATGGCTCAAAATACTCGTTGGTGCGGGAGTGGCAGGCACGGTCGGTTTTATGGGCTGGAAGTCGCTGAGCGGTTGATACCTAGGTAGCAGGCTTGTGAGATCATGGTCTGTCAGTGTTATCTAGAAGGGTGCTTTCTGGCGATAATTGTGAGGGTACGAGCGCTGCTCGAGGATACGAACGTTGCTTTGAGAATTCACTGTGGCCAGGACTCACCGGCACGGCATCCTCGCCTGGTTTCAGTTCGCAGTCAGTGGTCTCTGAAAATGTCTTCAGGCGCTTGACGGCGCCAAGTGATGTCGGGGTCTCGAGTCGAATATAAGACTCGATTAGATTCGTCAAGAACATGCTCAAAGTCATCAATCACTCTAGCTGTGACCAAAGATGCGCCAGTGAACCCGAGAGCTAAGGACTGCCCATCGCTAAGTAATTGATTGAAAACAAGTTTAGAGCTATTTACACATAATTTGAATAATATATATATATGTACTGATCTAGTTGAAGCTGCTATCTAAGACGTTCCAAAACAACCAGATTGGTAGTTGAATCTACTTTCAAGCATCGGTTTCTCGCGAGTCAATCTTCGCCGGCGAGTCTCTGGGGTAGGACGAGTAGTACAGGTTCGCCCCGAGGATTAAGAACAACACTTCTTCCAGTTCTTCGCCTAGGGTATGACTCCTATAAGAAACTCTAGACACAGTGTTCCCCGGTCTGAGCTGGGGCTAGATCATGACACTAATCTTGATACAAATCGTGATGAATGTATCCATGTCACTCAATTCTGATTTTGTGTTTCTGTCGTCATGTACTTCGATGATTTCAGGTCAGAGATGATCGGCTTGCCAAAATCAAGATTCTTGGTATCTGAATATGAAACGTCTGCGCACCAAGCCACGGGAAAGAATACAGACGGCGGCAGTGACTGGCCGATGCTGATATTAGCATTGCCAGCAAAACGTTGGTGAGCTACATTGTCGACACTCATAAATAGCAGTGATGTGCCGGCGGTCTTGGGAAGGAAGATCCCATAAAGTTCATGGCAGGTGAAATTAGTCATTGAGTCAAGGACAAGGCTCAGCCGTCACACATTCTCTCATGTCGCGACAAACCACCTCGGCATGTCCTTTTGCCGCACGAGTAATGGAGTCATCGAATGCAATTGTACTAAGCCTCGAATGTTCTCAATGCCCCAGCGTGCCGACCTCGGGACGCTATACCTCTGGACGTATCACATTAGCAGCCCAAGAGGGACGTGGATAAGCCTAAAGTAACTCACGGACTTCACAGCTGGACTGCTTAATTTCGAGCCGCAAAACAGCTTTGGCGACGACGTGAGGACCGGATAGATTGAGGAGGAGTTGTGGGAGGCAACCCGCTTATAAGTGTATTCACAGACTTATAGACAAGAGGACATTCCGCTAACGCCGCCACATCCGGGCACATAGGAGATTTGATGAGATGAGGCGAGTGATAATGATTCATTCATCCTCAAGTGGCCTCCAAGTACCTAGGTCCCTAGGTAGTCATTCGACATGCCAGAAATTCGGTACCAGAAAGGAGGTTAACAGTCAACATGACGCTCCGCGGAACCATCCGCCGCGTCGGTACTTTCCTGCCGCCTACCTGGTCAATTTACTTCCCACCTAAGTCTTTAGCACTGACCTGTGACATGTGGAGACCTACTCTACGGTAAGCCGAGTACGATGTTGTTCTCACCTTGGCAGCATGGCAGCCACGTCTATCACATAGCACGATGGAGTGAGAGTCATTCGGCCGAATGCTACCTGACTCCCCGGAAGACGATCATTTCCCATCACCGTAAGGAACGATGTGCTGCATGTCAGGGAATGCATGTTTTAGAAAGCCCACCTGGCCACGCTCCACTCTGCCACTCCGAAGCGGAGCACACGTCGCATCCCCTGTGCCCCTTTAGCGTTGCTTTTTATATTCATGGAGTTGAAACGAAACTCGACGCTCGCTTGGCCGTTTATCGTGTGCACTCCGAAGAAACGATAGATGGGATTGTTCGGCGATCAGGAGTGACAGGGTACTGCGTGAGACCGAGGCAGAACGAATTGCTGCCTCTACACATAGTACTGTACTCCACGGCTGTACTCGCCGCGCGTGGCGAGACCAGCCCAGTTCGGATGTCAAGCGCCAGACGATCACGAGATTGGCGCGAGTTGATCAATTATAAATTTGCGGGACCCGAAGGCGTCACGTTACCACATCAGCTCGAACCTGGATCTATGGGCCCTGCGTTTTCGCAAACCACTACTATGTACATTTAGTCAATGGAATCAGTCTATTGTATGGACGATCCTGTAAAGTAGGCAGGGCTTATAGATTCTAAGTCTAGACCACCTACAATGAGAAGTGAAAACTGTTACGGCAGGTGGGCAATTGGCAAGCGAGGTGCCGGGGCCCTGGGGTCCCTAGAACAACCTAAGTCCGGCTTACCTAATCGCCCATCCCTACGCACACACTTAAACTTTTCTCCTAAGCTAGCTAGCAACAAACCTTCCTTTCTCTTTTTCCTTTAGTAAGCAACTTTAGTAATAAATTATACATTTTAAGGTGCAAACAAGCTAAACGCTTTGCTAATGCTTAAAGGCTTATAACAATTTACAATTAAATAAGTTTTTATTAGCTTAAAAAAGCTATAAAAACATTAATCTAATTAAAATAATAAACTATAACTTAAGTACCTTATTTAACTAACTAATTATTATTATATATAAACGCCGCTAAAATATATAGCACTTTTACACCTGCTTTACTAAAAGCATTTAGCTTATTTAGCTAACTTTTTATAAAGGGTTAGGGCTTATAAAGCCCTAGCTAAGTTTAAGAGTTTGCTAAAAAAAGCACTGCTTTACATATAAATAAGCTTAATATCTCTTTTATTCTTTCTTTATAGTACTTAGCTAGCAAATAAAATTATAATACTATTTAAGCTTTATATAGCGTTTTACTTCTTATATAGCTATACTTTTACATTAATTTTATCTCTCTTTGCTTTTAACCCTAGGCAATTATTTAATAATAATAATAATAATAATAGCTAAATTAAGTTTTTAGCACTTTTTTCCTTATATAAAAAAGCTAGCGTTGCAAGAATTTTTTAATGCTTAGCTTATTAAGATTTATAAAAAACTTGCTACTAATAAAAATATAATTAGCGGTTAATCTGCTTAGTTTTTATATATTTTTAATTATTTTAAGAGTTTTTAAAACTAATTTTTATTATATATTAAGATTTTAATAATAGCAATTACAATAACTTTTCTAAACTTTAAAGTTTTTTTTAGCTTTATTAAAAAAAGCCTTAGAGATATTTATAAATAATAAAAAGCTAAGCTTAGCTTAGTTATAATTTAGCAGCAAAATTAAAAAACTATAGCAAAGTACTTTATATAATATAATAAGCTTTTTTATATAGCTTAAGCAAAGGCTTAGCTAAATAATTATAAGATTATGCTTTTAGCAGCTAGCTTAAGCAAAATAGCTTAAGCTTAATTTAATAAAAAAATAAAAGAGTAGCTAGCTTAATATAAAGACTTTATAATATTGCTTTAAGCTTAATATAAAGACTTTATAATATTGCTTTAAGCTTATAATAAAGTTTTTGCAATTATTGCTAAATATAAAACAATAATA
>JALRMF010000716.1:0-14098 GCA_026120015.1 Dendrostoma leiphaemia
CCTTTTTTTATTTGCTAATATACTTTTATAATATTTTAATTATAATAGCTATTATATATATAAGCTTACTAGCAATAAATAGTAACATATATAAAAGGAGCTAAGCTATATTGATTAGTGCTTAGAATAGTATTGCGCCTTTTTTTATAGCATTTTTGTTTATTTTAAATACGCTGTTATTTGGGTTGATAAGTTTGTAAAAAAACTAGGGAAACTTTGTAAAAGCTTTAATAAAACTTTTGCCTATAATTAGATAGTTATTAGCAAAACAAAGCCCTAATAAATCTTTAGCAATAGTAAATAATAGCTGCATAAAGGTAACTACCCCTTATTTGCTAATTGCTCTTTATAGTTATTATATCGCTTTAGTAAGTTTTAAAGTATTATAGAATATAGGCAATAAACCCAGCTATTTACTATACCCTTAATTAATGCTTAAATCTTTATATAATAAAGATAAAGTACTTTATATTTATGCTATAGTATATAGCCCTTAAATAAACTTAGGTATGCTTAGGTTAAAGATAATATTTTTAGCGCTTTTTTTATAATAAGTGTCTAAAAAGCAGTATTTTCACTTTAGCTGATAGGCAATAGCACACTAGATATCTATCAGCACTTGCTATATTATAAAGAATTTCTTAGCTTGCAATAGATACCATACTTATGCGCTTTATTATAGAGGCTCACTGCCTATCTTATTAAACCTTAAAAGGCACTGCGCATTATTTTAAATATTAAAACTATGTTTTATATAGTAATGTTTATTATAGTAAAGACTTATTGCTAGATTTATTAAAGCTTAGTAGAGATGGGGTTATAATAGTCTGCTTTCACTAAGGGGAAAACGCTCTATTGATTGAATAAGCAGAAGAAGGTTATAATTGTAGCCGCACTTGCCTAGACTAATGATCAATTAAAAAGCTAGCAGACTAGGTAAAATGAAAAAAGTAAGGTGGTTTGATTGGGGGGGGGGGGCACTTAAGGAGGGAAAAGGGTTATGCAAGCATTTTTGATTATTGTAGCTATTTGCTTTTTTGTAACTTTTAACTTTAAAATTAAACGAAGATAGTAATTTGATTAAGCTAATTAAACCACTTAATCCCTTTATCCTTAGCTTTATCTCTCTTTTCTTACCTATTTATTTAATTTACAAGCCTGTAATTCTGATCTTTATAGGCTGTTACTATATTATGCCGAGCTTGTTTAGCAATACTCTTTTGCAGCAACTCTATTTATATCCTAGTTTTTTTAAGCCTTTTGCTGGTTTTGCTCTTTCGTTATAACTTTTTTAAACTTAACTATAAAACGCACCTTAAAGTTCAAAGCTAAATCAGCATTTAATATAAGCAGGCCCGCTGCTAAGCACCTTTCTCTAGTAAACCATTCTACAGGCTTTTTATCTTTCTACGCTCCTCCTCCCTTTTTCCCGCGACTACCTTGGTACCTTGCCACTGGCTAGACTTTAGATTAACCAGCCTGCGTTTATATTTCTCTTTTTACTCTATGCTAGTTATGCTTTTATTAGCTTAAAATAGTTTTAAATATAGCTTTTATAGCTTTATGCATATAATACAATAGTATAATACTCTTTACTATCCTCTTTAGCATTGCTTGCTTATAACCTTAAAACTATTCTTTTCTTTATATCTCTTTGCGCATATAAAGAGGCTTTTTTTTCTATATGTACTATTGCTTTATTTTTACCTATTATAAGCTAGGCTTTATATACTTTTTATTAGTTAAAGTGCAATTTATTTTTGCTTTATTATATATAGCTACAATTTTTTTCTTCTTAAAACTTTTATAACCTATAAAGGTTGCTAATTTAACCTAATATCTTCTTTTTATAAAAAATTATTTTTATAACTTTTTGCGCAACTTTTTTAATTATTTATAATAATATATAGCAAGTATATTATAGATTTTGCCGACTTAATAGCAAACCTTGGGAAAAGTATATTATTGTCTGCTGCTGCTACTGCTGCTACTACTGCTAATATACCTAGCAAGCATTATGCTTTTTATAATTTTCTTACTCTTAACTTTGCTTATAAAAAAGCTTAAATAAATAAAAAGATAAGTATTTTTAACCTAGACTAGCTTATACTTATTATATTTTTTAATAAGTATATGCTTAATTAAATGTTTCTAATTATCTTTGCTAATTTCTCTCTTTTTAATAATAAACTATAAAATATAAACTATTATAGCTATGATAAATTCTGCCTTTGGCTTTATAAGACTATAAAGGTTTTTAGAGATTTACTTATTATAACGCAGCTTTTAAATAAAGATAGCTAAAGCATCTTTTTTGTAATTTAAAATAAATGGTCTTTTTTAGCTATCTTTGCCTATATTAAAAATAGCATTATAACGCCTTTTTCTTTTTATAAGCTTAGATAATATTTTAAATTTATTTAATTTAATAAAAAAGCACTTATTATTAATCTACGCCTAATATAAATCAAAGCGCTAGCGCAAAAGCTTAAAAATGCTGCTGTTGCTCCTCTCTATAAAAACCCTAAACTAAAAAACCCTTGATTACTATCAACGCTGCTTGCCCCTTTAAAAAAAAATATAATGCTAGTAAAATTAGATTTAAAAGAAGAGGAGAAGGAGGAAAAGGCGCTTAATAGTATAATTTTGTATATAGACAGCCCTTTTAGCTCTTTAGCACCTACTATAAACAATAGCGCTATAGCGGCTCTCTATATTAAAACTATTACCCTTTTAAACACTAATAATAAAAAAGGCTAGGCTATGCTAGATAATATTATAACCTTTAACTTTATCTTGCTAAAGCAAGCTAAGCAATTCTTTTAAATATAGCTTAATTAAAATAATAAATATAAGGTTAAAAGCATTGCGCAGCTACTTTATAAGTATTAGTTTTATATAGTTTATAGTCTCTTTATATTACCCTTTACTAATAGCATTTATAGCATTTTAATTACATAAGGCGTTAGGTTTAGCAAAATTATGCTTATGCTTATATATTTTAGAATAAAGGCTAGGCTAGTAGGCTTATAGCAGCGTATATAAGTTAAGTAGAATAGCAAAGCGGAAAGAAAATATTTATATTTTAGCTATAACTAGCAACAGCTAGGCGCCTGCTGTCTAAGGCAAAATAAACTAGCGGTGCAATGTTTTTATATAGCTTCCTTAGACGCTTAATAGATTTGCAAAACTTATTTAACTAATATACTAGCTATAATTATCACCCCCCCTAGCCTTACACTTAATTAGCTTTAAAAAGCAGAAGTTATATATGCTAATAAAGAGATTATAGAATATATACCCTTTATTAAGTTTTATATATATATCCCTAAACTAAATTATACTACTTAGATCTAGCCTAGTAATTGGCGGAACCTTTGCAAAACTACTAAAGAGGATATTATAAATATCTAGGCCTTTAGCAGCTACTTTAACAATGCATTATGCAAGTAGGATTATATAATAGGCGGTAAAGGCAAAGTAAATATAGTTTTTTTAATTAGCTTCTAGGTTATATAGAACTTTCTTAGCAGGTATTTTTAGCTTGATAACTAGGGTTATAGCATATTTATAATGGGTGTTGTTATTATAGATGAGATGCAGCTATATAAAAGCGTGGAAAAGTTTAATAATATAATTTTATTTACGGTACTTTAGCGTATTTAAAAGGTAGTATACTATTTTGTTACTTTATTTACTTTATGCGGCATGATTTTAAAGAATAGACTTGCTATGTAGCAAGCTGTTATTAACTATTTTAATAATTAAGCCTAATAGTCTAGCTATATGCCTTTGCTTGTTTAGGATAATATAAAATATAATTATTAAATTATAATCTAAGACTTATATAGGAAGCAGCTTAAGATAGTAGAGCTATAGCTATGCGTCTGTTAGCTATAGTATGCGTTTCAGCTAATAATATAATGTTTTCGCCAAGGTTAAAATCTCCATAGTATATAAATTAACCCACTGCTATAATGTAAAGAGCATACTATGCTCTTAGAGCATTATATAGATAATGCTATGGCTATGGCTTTTAATAGCTTAAATTTAAACATTGAGTGTTTGGTTGATATTAAGTTAAAAGCTTTGATTAATGACTAGTATAGGAAGAATAAAGATAACTTAGACGATAAACTTAGGAGGAAAAAGCTTATAAGTAAGCTAGTTAGCAGCGACGCAGCTTTTTAAAAAGAGGAGTTTTTTTTTTTTATCCAGCTATAAAGGGCTTTAATATATCCCTACCTTGCTATCTTAATAAAAAAGAGCAAAAATATATAGTTTATTTTTGCTAAAGCTTAAGAGGCTGATTAGTATATAACTCTTGCCTATAATTTTTAAAAGGCTTTTGCTAATCTTGTAATCCTTGCTGACCCTGTAGTCTTAAACATTATTAAAAAAAAGCTATATAAGTGGAAGTTTTATGATTATTGCAAAGTTATTGCCGTTAACTTAGTTAAATATATAAAACTTTAACGCTTTCTCTTAGCTATAATTGCTAACCAAGACCTTAAGATAACATTATAAAATAATTTGGAAAAACGATATGCAATTATCTTTTATTATTAGCTAATTAGTATAGCATTAACCTATATTTTCTTCTAAGAGGATAAAAAGCTTTAAAGCTTTGTTAAGCCTTTCTTTATATTCTTTAAAGCTAGCATTAATAAATAAAACAAGCTAATCTAAAAGATAAATAAAGATTATAGCTTTAATATATATAATAAAGCTTTAGTGATACTTACCTTGATTAGCGCAAAGGGTTTTAATATGCAGCGAGCTAATAATGTATTTTTTCCTAAGTTCTTTAAAACCTTGGCTAAAAAGCTATAGTGCATTGGCAGAGTATATTAGCAAAGCTAGATAATAAAGGTTTATATAGTTAAGCTAGTGTAAAAGGGCAATCTAATAAAAAAGGTTGGCTATAAAGCTATAAAAGCCTGAGTTATTGTTTTATAGCTTATTTATAGCAAAACTTAAAGTGTATAAGTATTTTTAGCATAGTATATTATACCGCAGTAGATATAATTATTTTAGTCTTATATGTTAGAGTTAATATATTATTTTGTATACTCACAGGCTTTAAAATAAACAAAATATATTCTTTTTATAGATGAGATCTACTTGTTATAATAAATTCACCTTTTCTAGCTTAGTAATATGCCTCTATAAATTATACCTTTATACTTAGTATTATTTTAATAGAAAACTTATGATAGTTATGGTTTATTAGTCCCTAACTCCCTGGTTAATAAGCCATAGTCTCTTAATGCCCTATGCATAGTAAAAAGGTTTATATATTTGCCCTTATGCCAGCTATATTATTGCCCCGCTCGTTGTCTTTCTACGCTTTGCTATTGCTTTTTTTTGTAAGTAGGATAAAACTAGCAGTTACTTTGCAGCCGTATCTTAGCTATGCATCTAATTAACGATTTTAATTTGCAAGGGCCTAATCTTAGCCCTTTGGCAGCTTTACAAAAACTTATAATGCTTTATTATTTCTTATAATAGTTTTTTTAATTGTGGCGGCTTACGCTGATTATTTATTAACCCTTTTTTTAATACTTTTGCATTTAAGTAGCTTTATCTAACCTTTTGCTAAGCTATGCAAATAATTAATAGAATTCTAGCTACTAAACTTGCTTTTCTTTGTCTAAGTTCCTATTTTTGCTGCAGAGGCTAGTTTAAATGCTTTATATATTGAAATTTAGTTTGTTTTGTTATTTATATGCATTTGATATATTATTATAGTATTTTGCTATAAAGGTGTAATATTTTTTAATTGCGTTTAATGCTTTGTAATTTATATATAAATAACAGTAATTCGGATTTTTAAAAAAGATAAATATCCTTTAGCTTCCCCTTTATCCCTTTTTCTTTCTCTCTATCCACGCTCTTTTATTTTTATTTATATTTATTAATTTATATATATATATACTTATAATACTTAAAATATAATTATTTACTTTAGCTAGCGTATACTTTAAAAGGATTTGCTTTGTAGGTTTTAGCTATTAAGACGCTAATAAAGTTTTGGAGCATATAGGTTATATGTATAGTAATTTGCTAATGTATTAAAATAATTGCTTGGTGATTATTTTTAGCTAATTTAAGTCTACGCTGGATGCTATGCTAGACAATACCCCCTATAGCGGCTTGCTAGCAATTTATGCTATAGACTATAATTATCTAAATAGGCAACACTAGCTAGAGGATATTTTAGAAAATTTAAGTAAACTTAGATAAGATATTATTTTTAAGTAGCTATAGAAAATTAATATGCCTTTTACGCTAAATATATTTATATATACCTAATATTACGCAGTTTGCAATAAATAAATTTAAGGATATAGATAAAGATGCTTGTTAAATAATAAATAAATTTAAAAATATAGATAAAGATATTTGTTAAATAATAGTTAAGTATAAAATGCTATTTAAATAGAGACAGAGTTTAGGCAGCAGTATTTAGGTATAATAATATAGCTTTTTTTTAGAAATTAGTAGGTATTTAGGTATTATTATTAAGGTTTATTTGCTATAGAATAATTTGCTTTAAGAGTTTATTGCTTTAAAGAAGTTATATTTAAGTATTTAATTAGCATAATGTAAAATAAATAGGATTATAGCTAGTATATATTTAAGAAATTTCTATTGCTTAACTTAGCTAAGAATAGTTTTAACTAGTTATTTATTTATATACGTTTTCCACGCAGTTGAATTAAATTAATAAAAGCTTTATTAGTTTTTTATGCTTACTTTAACCTATTTTAGCCTTTATAATTACTTTATCTATTTATGTTAATTTAAAGCTTAGTGGGTAAGCAAGTTAAATATAGTGGAAATTTTCTAATTATAGAATAATAGCAGCTATACGCTGGTCTGCCGCAAACCAAAGCGCTAAGGCTACTAAAAGAGATTAGCTAGCCTATAAGCTAATTAGGTTATTTTTGTATGCAGCCTAGGGCTATAGTTTTGGCCCCCTTAATCTAAGCTTTTCTTTGCTTGCCTTTTATTTTCCTACCTAGGTCTAACTATTCTTCTACTACAACTACCCCCTTTGTCCCTTTTTTTTTAAAATAAGACTGCAACGATTAAACCCTATAGATTTAACTTAAAATATAGCTTTGCCAACCTTATAATTATTAACTATAGCAAAATCTCTGCTAGATTTAGCTTAGAAATAAGTTTATTATATTGTAAAGATTTTAATGGCTAAGGGGGTTGGTAGCAGACTAGTTTGCGCTAGTTTTAATTGCGTAAGGCTTTTGCTAAACTGCTTGGCTAACTTTAACCACTATTCTAGGCCTTTTTTATTTTATTAGTAGCTTAATTGCAAGAGTAAGCGCCTGTATAGCATAAAATAAAAAATATTACTCTATTATTTGCGCTAAGAATAATAGTTAAGGCAATATAAGGCAATAGCTAAGGGTAATAAGTATTAATTATAATTATTAAATTTAAATTGTAATAGTAGTTGTTAAATCTCACTAGTTTTTTTAGTAGCAAGGAAAGAGTGTAAGTTTGACTGCAGCGGCATTTTATTCCTTTGCTGCCTAAAGGGCTAGTTATTCTACATCTCTACCTTTGCTAAGTATTTCTTATATTATAGCAAGCTATTGAGTTATAATAGTAATGCTATTAATAAACTTAAGTTTTTTTATTATAATAATATTATTATATTACTTATTGCTTTAAAGCTATTAAGATTATATCTCTCTTATTATAGCAAAGCTAGCTATTAAGTTATAGCAATGCTATTTTATAGCTACAAAAACTAAGTTTTTTATATTATAGCAATGCTATTAGATTAATGCAGCTTTTTTAAATTATACTAAGATTGCTGCTTAGCAGATAAGATTATATAAAAATCTTACTCTAAGATAAAATTTTACTAAGGGTTTTTAAACCTAGACTTATAAAATTACTGCTAAGCAAATAGATTATTAAGTTTAAGATTATTACTTTTTAAAACTAGATTATTAAAGTTACTTTAAAAAAAAGCGCAGACTTTTTTAACTACTAAGACTATCGCTAAGCAGAGATGAGAATATGCATAAATAAAATAAAATCTCTACTATTTGTAATCTTTTAGACTTATTTTAATTATGGCGCGGCGGAGCAGAGTAGATGAGATTATATACTAAATAAATCTTTATTATAATTTATAATATTTAAACTCTATTAAAACTATTGCTAAGTAAATAAAGTTATTATTTTAAAGATATTATGCAAAGTAAAATAGACTAGCATTAAACTTTTAGTTAAAAATAAGCTTTATTATTTGCATAATATTTATAAAATACTAGGCAAGCACTTAAAATATTAGACTATTTTAATTATACTTAATGGTATAAAGAATTAAAGGAGAAAGCTGCCCGCAGATTAAAAGCCAGCGGCATAATAATAGAGTAATTAAAAAGAAAATATATATATAAGATAATATAAAAGCTTGCAAACATTTAATTTAAACTTAGAACTGCTTTTATTATAAAGTATAAAGTTAGCTGCTTATATTTTAAAGATAAAAGTAGATTTAATCTAAGTTGAAAGCTGGCAGCCAGCAGCTAGCAATATGCTTAGGTAATAGAGTAAAAGTATAAAAAGTAAAATAAAGGTTGGGATTTTATTTAGATCTAGATCTGCTTTTATTATAGAATTTAGAGTAGCTGTTTAGTTTTTAGAAATAAAAGCAGTCTTAGATTATATTAAAAGCTGATAATATCTAGATATAGGGTAAATTAGATTATTAAAAGCGATAGATATAATATAGGTAGTAAAGAAATAAACTTAGGATTGCTTTTATTTTTGTAAAATCTAAGGTTAGCTGTTTAAAGTTGAGTAAACCTAGCGCATAGGTATATATATATATAAGTTTAAGCTTAGGAATTTAGTTAAAATTGTAAGCTTATAATTAAAATATGCTTATTAATTAGTTAGATTTGTAAAAATATGCTTAGTTATTTTTTAATCTCGTTAGTTAAATAAAATATTTTTAAGGTTGTATGATTATTGCTAACTAAAAGCTTTAATAAGTTTATTAGAAAAAGGATTTAATTTTATTATTATATACTTAACTAATAACTTGGCTACTAAATGTTTATCTATCCTTAGTTGCTTGCAGCTAAGCGTTTTAAGGCAAGGTTAACGTTTAAGAACTAATTGCCCTTGATGGCTAAATATGCTAACGCAGCTTATAATAGCAGATAGCCTATGCAAAGCTGGCTAAAGTAATTGCTAGAGTAGTATTTATAGACGCAGGAGGGCTATGGCAAGGATAAAAATAAGGAAAGATCTTATTTCTAGGCAAAGCTTTTATAATTAAAGCAAGGCTAGTAAGAATAGCAGGCTGCAGTAGTTTAGGCTAATAGAGCTAGGGCTAAAGCTGGGTGTATAACTAGATATAAGCACATAAGGCTTAGCGGCACTAGCACTGTTACTAAGACCTTAAGCCGCCTAAGAGCTAGTTGGATTAAAGGCGCAAGTTGACTTTATAGGCTAGCAAACGTCTCCTTTTCTATCTCTGTAGCTGCAGTTTTTTTTTCCTTTATATCTCATCCTACTTTTGTTCTATATTAAGCTTTATATATATGCTTATTATATAATATGCCTTGTATTTCAATAATATTTTAATAATAACAATAATATAGCTATATTTAATTAGCTTAGCTTATAATTTTAATTATTATTAAAAGTTTAAGATTATATTATTATCTTATTTATATAATATAATTGAAAGTATCTGCTTATAAGCTATACTAAGGCAAAGCTTATTATAGTAAGCCTTTTTATCGCCTACGCTAGTAAAAGCAAGCAAAAAAAAATAAAAAGATAATAAAGCATGCTTTTTATTTTATTAAAACTTTTGCCTTGCGATACCTTGCCTTTTTTAATGCAACCAAATAATAATAATATTAGCTTATGCTTAATTTAGACTAGTTAATAAAAGCTAACAATTAAATGCTAGCTATTTAAGCTATTTATATTGCTGCGTAATAGCGTTTCTTTAATATAAGACTTATAATTGCTGCTGTAAAGAGAAGCATTATGCTGATATAATTTTGCAAAGCTTTTGCTGCTATTATACTTAGGTGCTATATTACCTTAGGCCATTAAATATAATATTGTATTAAAGGAACTTAACTTTGGTAGGCAGGCTTACAAAGAAACTAGCATTTTTAATATAGGCTATAGCGGTGGATTATTTTTTTTTATGCTTTTTTAAGCCTTTAACGCTTTTAGCCTTTATATCCCCCTATATAGCTTAAATTAGGACTATAATAGCATTTAGCAGGCTTAGTATAAGGCAATGTGTTAAAAGGTTAATTATTGGGTTATATTTGTATATATAGATGTAGCTAACCTAAATGCCTAAACTATTTAGTATGTATAGGCAATGTTTCCTTAGGGCATTTTAACTATTACCTACGTTAATATTATAAGTAACCTTGTTTTAGCTGCAAATCTTAAGGGTTTTTGCCGCATTTGCAACCATTAGTAAAAAAACCTGCCGCTGGCATTTGCTAACTGCATTTTTTTTAATATAAATAGCTTATATAATATAGTGGTAAATCTCTATTTTTATGCAAAAATATTATAAATTAGAGGCAAAATTAAAAATGTTATATATACTTTATAAGAGATAGTGCCCTAGACAGCCTTATAGAAAATAGCTGCATAGGCTAATAATTACTATAGCAGCGCTAGCGGCAGCATAATTATTAAGCTTATAACTTAAGCGCTTGCAGAGTTTGCAAGAATAGCTACTCTTATAAAGCCTACAATTATAATAGTTAACGCATATACTAGCATTAATATATAGAGATAAGTAGTTGCATTGCGCCTGGTGCTGTTAGATTTGTTTTTCTAAGCTATATAAATTATATGCCAGCTACTTAAAAACACTTATAATTATTTTATTTAGTTAGCTTAACTAAATATATGCTAGCGCGCAGTTTTTCTTTAGATGTGCTTAAACTTTGCCAACGCTATTACTGCAGAAAAGTTTTACACTATTTTGCAAAACCTTTAAAAGGCGTTTAGCTAAGGCAATATTAAGCTTTAAGATATACTTGGCGCCTAATGCGCGCTAGGCTATTTAAAAGCAGGCTTTTCTTAGCTTATTATAATTATAAGCTAAAACCTTAGCGTTTACGTTTAATAGCAATAATAAACTTATTAAAAATAGTGCTTATATATTCCTCTATCTATTAAAGATTTTTGTTAGCATTTTGCTATAGTTGACTTTATTATTTTATGTCATTAAAATGCTTTTTTTTAACTAAATAACGTTATTGCGCTCTGCCGTCTAAGTAAAAGGTAATATAGCTTTTTTAAGTGCTGCTTTGTTTTATGCCTTAAGGTAAGCTATAAATAGGCGACAAGGCCAGTGCTTATAATGGGCTTTACATTGCTGTGGCTATTAAGCTTTACTTTTAAAAGTTGCTGTTTGAAAAAAGCTAACGAAGGGTAGCTACAGCTGTATAATAAACTTTACCACCCTCTCGCTTTGATATACTGCTGTAGATTATCTATTTATTGTTGTCTATAATATTTATCGCTTATTAGATTTTTTTCTTTAAGTTGTTAGTATATATTATTAATTTATTTTACTTTAGCTAATGCGCTAATGCTGCTATAGATTATTAGGCTATTATTGCTAGCAAAATAAACTTTATATAGGATATAGATTAGAATCTAGATAATAGAGTAGATAAGAATAAGGATGAGGATTAAAAGGCTGATTTTAGAAAACGGTACTAATAAACAACGGCCTGTAGAATAAGAGATTTAGCTAATCTTAATAACACTAAAGATTGCCGTGCTGATTTATATAGAAAGTAAAAGAGCAAAGAAAAGCTGCAGCTATTAAAGATATACTTTATTACTCTTTGCTTCTAAATATTATTAGGCAAATTAAGAGTTTATATAATTATAAGCTACCTAAGTGTTAGGATATAATATGCATCTCTGCCCTTAGCTTTATGCATAATATAATAATTAATATACTTTCTATTTTGCTAGCAGCCCTAAGAGTAATTATTATTTTCCAATCTTTTTGCTCTTATTATTAGCTATATAGCTAGATCTTGTTAATCCCTAATAGCTAAGTTATTATAGCTAACATTTAAATACTGCCTCTATCGGCCAAGCTAATTAATCCTCAAGACATCTACATTAATATATTTGTTAAAAAGGGCGTTAATAATTAGATTGCCTTAGTTATTATTAACGTTAAAATAAGCAAATTATATTAAAGTATTATAGTAATTAGGATAATCTATAAAAAAAGCTTTGAAAATAGTATTTTGCATTTTAGTTTATAAATTGCTTTGGAGAGAGTTAATAATATTTAAATAAGCTTTAATAGAGTGGTTTAGCTTTTTTAAGAAATATATAAGATAGCCGATAGGTATAGTAAACTAATTACAAAGCTTAAGCTAACTAAGGATTACTTAGACTAGGAGAATTAAATAATTATAGTAATATGCCCCTTATATATTAAAATTTCTCTATATGCAGCTAATTAATTAAAACTCTATAGATTAATGAGTGCAAAGCTAAGATTAGACAAAGCTATAAGCATTTATAATAGGCAGGATGCATTTTGTTGGATAATGTATTTAATAATATTTTAAAACGGTAAGATTAACTTATATATCTTAGAGCGGCGCAGAAAGTTTTGGTTAAAGTAGGCAGCGGGGATATAACGTAAAATAAGGTAAAACTTTTTAATAGTTTATATAATTTTATTTATTTTATAAACTACCTTTATTTGCAGTTATTTATAAAGTATAGAGAGGTATATATTTACTATGCTTATTTTAGTTGCATTAATTTATAACTTATATTTGACAAATCACTAACAAGGTTGCATTGCTTAAGTTATTAGTTTATTTATAAATAAGAGCGTTCTATTTAGGATTTTTTTTGTAAGCAGAGCATTAGGCGCAGTTGGAGGTAGAGTTTATCTAGCTACTTATTTATTTATGGGTATAATTAGAATGCTAAAGGTAAAGGCAATATAACGATAAGGTTGTCTTAATGGTTGAGCATATATATAATGCTTTGTCGATAAAAAAAAAAAAGGGTGCTGGCTGGTTTTTAAGCGTTGGTTTATTGCCGATAAACGCTAGCTATGCATTATAAGAGGTTTTGACTATAAATTAGGGAGTTTTAGGTAAAAAACGTCCTTATATAGAATTATTAAAATTATTAGAGCAAAAGCAATGATAAGCAACGATAAGCATAGAAAAGCAATGAAGCAACTATTCTTATTAGTTATAAATTTAATATTATTATTTATATAAAAAGCTAAATAAAATTATAAATATAATGTAAGAGCTAAAGTAAGCTATTTATTAGCTTAGTAATCTAAGCTACTATATACTTTTATAAGTTTTGTTTATAAGTATTATATAAGTATATATAAAAAATTAGCAAAGAGTTAGAGTGTGCTGCTAGGGCATATGTTAGACTAAAAATTATATTTGTTTTAGGTAAAACTATAAAACAAAGCATATTTCCTAGGGTTTCTAGGATAATAATAGTAATTTAGCTAGATTTAATTAAAAGGAGTTTAATATTAAGCGCTTTTATTAAATTACAATATACTAAAAGCTATTCTTTACTCCCTTTTCTACTATTGAATTAAAAATCTTATATATTATAGCAGTAATGTAATTTAGCAAAAAAAGAAATATTTGTATTTTTTTTATGTTAGATTATATGTAATCTTATAGCCTTTTATTAAAGGCTTTTGCAGTGTTATAGTTTTTATTTTCTAAATTATAAGATTAATTTATAAGCAAAGTTAGGCTTTTTTTTTATAGCTAGTAGGAGGGGCACTAGCCTATGCAAGGGCTAATATGCTAAATATCCTTTGTTATAAATAATTCTCCTTGTAATTTTAGCCTTATATATTTATTAAAGCAAAGCTATAGCTATAATAAGATTGCATTAGTAAATTTATATAAGCTATATATAAATCTTAAAATATATTTTATTAATACAGCGCCGACAGTGGAAATGAAGACCACCTTGGCCGCGTGCTTGGCTGCGAGAGAGAACAGGTTGACCAAGCCTTGCAGCTGCGGTT
>JALRMF010000717.1:0-14067 GCA_026120015.1 Dendrostoma leiphaemia
AGAAAAGTAAAACTATAATGTAATAGCTTATAAAATAAAATTATTAACTAAATAACTTATTAAAATCTGCTATATTAAATTAAAAATATATTATAAAAAAAACTAAGGTTAAATATCTTATATATAAAATTAGCTTGCAGAAACTCTTTACCTATATACCCCTATTCTGTATGCTTTAGACAACTTGAGTTAAGTTTATTAAAAACTTTATATAAACTAAAAGCGCGCTAGCAAAGACATAGGTTAAGTTTATCGAAATTTCTTCTTTATAAAGTCTATAGGCATTATTCTACTTTAAACCAAATAAGTTTAGTGTTATAAAAAAGCAGACAGTTCTGCAATTAGAAATATAAACTTATATTTATTATTTTAATTCTTACTATTAAATGTAGCCCTTCTCTAACCTATAGTATAGTAATGTAAATAAAGCTATTGCTTTAATGTTTTTAACTAATAGATAATTACATAGTGCTAATTAAGCAAAACGCTTTATTAAAATGCCTTTTAGTATAATAACCAACTATTATATATATAGCTAAAGTAAACCATAGATTTTTAAGCTTAAGTTTCAATGCTATATTCTTTTTTCTTTTATATGCTATATTTATTATAATCGCTGCTATATATTATATATATTAACTTTTTAGCTTTTTGCCATTATAGCTTAATGTATTCTTTTACCTATAACGTTGTTTTACGCATAAAGAGATTATCTTTTAATCTGCTATAAATATAAATATAATGCATAGAGTTATATTATAATTTTAGCCAAAGGCTTAAATCTTATTAAACTTTATATATTATACACTAGCAGCTATTGTATTAATTATATTTAAATAATGCGTTTAAATTAATATTATAGCATTATAGAGCCCTTTATCCATCTGCTTGCTTACTTTTTTATTATATATAAAATGTATTAGTTTGCCTACATTTTTGCTAAGGTATTAATAGATTTTTAAAAGTATTATAAATCTCTTTTAGCTTATAAATATAATTAAGTTGCAAGAATAATTAATGCAATTAATAAACTTATTTAGATATAAGATAAGCTATGTATGTTTTTATTTCTGCCGCTAAATATATTATCTATTTTTTACCTTGCGTCTTTTTAAAATAATAAATTATAATATAATAAGTGCCTTTATATTATGCGTTAAAAAAAGCAAATTTAAAAGCATTATTAAAATAAATATAAGTAGTAAAATAATTAGAAAAGGGGTAGAAATATTATTTAGCGCTTAAAGCTTTAGTAAGTTTTGTTTTAAATTATTAATATATAATATTAATGTTTTTTTTTATTTTAAGCCACTAGCGGTTAGTTTAAGGTTAGATTAAATAAGCTCAGCAAAGGCAACGCTTTAGCAAAGATAATAATAAAAAAGTTTGCAAAACAAGCCTTTTATATATATTAAAAACAAGCTTAACTATTATTATTATTTTTTTTTTAAAATTATTAGAAAAGAGGATAAAAAGTTAAAATCTAACCCTTAGGTGCAGTAAATAAGCTAGGCGTAATATTTATAGAGCTTAAACCAGATATAGCTCTAGCAAATAACTAAATTTATTACCTTTAATAAGCTGGTTTTTAAACAAATATAAGCAGTTTTAAATTAGGTTTTTAACTAAATATGCGGTACTGCGACACTGGCTATAGTTGGCTATTTTATACTCTTTAAGATCTATTTAATAAATATTTGCACTAAGGTGTAGAGGCCTTTTAATAACCAGCTTAAAGAGTATATATAGATTTGCTATAAAGATATTTTCTATAAGCTTTTTTGCATTTAAATATAAGTTAAGGGCTAGAATAATAACGATTAGCTGCTTTATTATATATTAAAGGCATAGGGTAATTAATTTAATGCTTTTAAGGCTATAGTAGGCGAGGCTATCTATAAACTTTTTCTAGCGTTTAATTTATAAGTAGATATTAAATGTTTCTGCTTTAATATGCTTATTAATTTCTTAAACTATTTATTTTTAAAAAACTATTATTATAACATTTTTTTTAATAAGCTTGCAATCTTTAAGCTATGTAAAGATAGTAGGTAGATAAGCGCCTTTAACTATACGCCTATTTACTTAGCTGTAATTAAGATTGCTTATATAATAGTTTTTTATTAGTTTTACCTAAAGTGTAAAGATAATATCGTTAGCCTTATATAAAGCATAAATAAAGATAAAGCGCGTAAAAAAGCCTTAGTGCTTTTTATAATAGTATAAAATAAGGTATAATGCTTTTTTATGCTAACTAGCTATAAAAAAAAAGCATAGCTTACGCTAATAAATTAGATCTTAGCAACGTAGTTTTATAAAATGTAGATTGTTATAATTATGCCGGTGGCTGGCTATATTAACTAAAACAAAAACTGCGTTTTTTTTAACTGCGTTAAGCTTATTATAGGCTAGCTTTTAAATATGCTTTATAACTTTGTTTATAAAGCGCAAGGTTTGCTAGCAATCTTAATATTTGCTAGTAATTAAGGCATTATTGCTTTGCTGATTATTGATTAGGCATTTGTTAAAAATAATTATAGCAAGGAATAAAATGGTTATTTGTTTCTTTAAAACGATTATAATTGGGCTTAGGTTATAAGAGGAGATAATTAAGTTTTGCGCTATTTTTATAACTTGGCTAACTTATAAAAGCAGTAGCTTATTAACTGCAGCTTTAAAGGCTTGCTTTATTAAACTATTGTTATTTAACAGTATAGGTTTATATTTAACCACTTTTGCAAAAGGCTTTGGCTGCTTTTATATATGCTTAGCAGCTAGCTTATGCGAATTTTTAAGCTTAATAGTATTTGTTTTATTAACTTGCTAAATAGCGGCATATGTAATATTTTTATATACTAAGGCATAGTTTTTTTTTTAATATATTATTATAAGGGGTATTATTAAAATAGCTAAGTTAAGATTATTTATTAATATTTGCTTTGCAAAGTTAGCAAGCTGCTAATTTAATACTTATAGCTAGCGCTGCCGTTTTAGTAAATAGTTTAGGGTTTTTTGCTGCTAGTATATTAAAAAAATACATTTTTATATATAAATAAAGTGTTTATTTATATTGCTTTTAAGGGCGTAAAGGTGCGCTTATAAAAAAACGATTAAATATAGCGCCTTTTCTTATAGTATAGCTAGTAGCTTTTAAGCACTAGGTTTATAATTAGTATTTAGTAGTATATTGTTATTATTATCTTTAATTAATACTTTAATAAAGAGTTTAATATAAATATAATAGAGAGTAGTAATAATAATAGTGATTAAAAGGCTAAGGGCGATAATGTATAGTACCTTTAAGCCTGTTATACTGTTTATATAGCTGGCTTAATTTATATGCGCAAGATATAATACAGCTTTTTTAGTATAGCTGCTTAGCAGCAATAGTTTTAGGCTGTTAGCTAAAAGTAGCATTGCTTTTTTAGCTTTAACGCTAGCGGCTAGATAAATGGTCTATCCTATATGCTCTAGACAACTTAAGTCAAGTTTATTGAAAACTTTATATAAACTAAAAGCGCGCTAGCAAAGATATAGGTTAAGTTTATTAAAATTTCTTTTTTATAGAGTCTATAAGCATTATCCTACTCTAAACTAAATAAGTTTAGTATTATAAAAAAGCAAATAGTTTTGCAATTAAAAATATAAACTTATATTTGCTATTTTAGTTTTTACTATTAAATGCAGCCCTTCTCTAATCTATAATATAATAACGTAAACAAAGCTATTGCTTTAACGTTTTTAACTAATAGGTGGTTGCACAGTATTAATTAAGCAAAGCGCCTTGTTAAAGTGCTTTTTAGTATAATAACTAACCGCTATATATATAGCCAAAGTAAACCATAGATTTTTAAGCTTAGGTTCTAATGCTATACCCTTCTTTCTTCTATATGCCACATTTATTGCAATCACTGTTATATATTATATATATTAATTTTCTAGCTTTTTGCCATTGTAATTTAGTATATTCTTTTACTTATAATGTTATTTTACGCGCAGAAAGATTACCCTTTAACCCGCTATAAATGCAAACACAATGCGTAGAGTTATATTATAATTTTAGCCAAAGGCTTAAATCCTATTAAACTCTATATACTATACATTAGTAGCTATTATATTAATTATACTTAAGCAGTGCGTTTAAATTAGTATTATAGCATTATAAAGCCCTTTATTTATCTGCTTGCTTACCTCTTTATTATATGTAAAATATGTTAGTTTGCCTATATTTTTGCCAAGGTGCTGATGTATTTTTAAAAGCATTATAGATCTTTTTTAGCCTGTAAATATAACTAAGTTGCAAGAGTGATTAGTGTAATTAATGGGCTTATTTAGACTTAAGATAAGCTATATATGTTTTTATTTCTGCTGCTAGATATATTATTTATTTTTTACTTTATGCCCCTCTAGGATAATAGACTGTGGTGCAATGAGTGCTCTTATATTGTGCGTTAAAGAAAGTAGATTTAAAAGCATTGTTAAAATAAATATAAGTGGCAAAATAATTAAAAAAGGAGTAAAAACGTTACTTAGCGCTTAAAGCTTTAATAGGTTTTGCCTTAGATTATTAGTATATAATGTTAATGCTTTTTTTTATCCTAGGCTGCTAGCGGCTAATTTAAGGTTAGATTAGATAAGCTTGGCAAAAGCAATGCTTTGGCAAAGATAATAATAAAAGAGTTTATAAAGCAGGCCTTCTACATATACTAAAAGCAGGCCTAACTATTATTGTTATTTTTTTTTAAAACTATTAGAAAAGGGGATGAGAAGTTAGAACTTAACCTTTAGGTGCGGTAGATAGGCTAGGCGTAATACTTGTAGAGCTTAAACTAGATATAGCTTTAGCAGATAATTAAACTTATTACCTTTAATAAGCTAGTTTTTAAACAAATATAGGCGGTTTTAAACTAAGTTTTTAACTAGATATATACTACTGTAATGCTAGCTATGGTTAGCTATTTTATACTTTTTAAGATTTATTTAATAAATATTTGCACTAGGGCGCAAAGGCCCTTTAACAACCAGCTTAAAGAGCGTATATAGATTTGCTATAAAAATGTTTTCCATAAGCTTCTCTGTATCTAAGTATAGGTTAAAGGCTAAGATAATAATGACCGGCCGCCTTACTGCATGTTAGAGGCATAGGGTAATTAGTTTGACGCTTTTGAGGCTGCAGTAGGCAAAGCTATTTGCAAACCTTCCTTAGCGCCTAATCTATAGGCGGATATTAAACGTCTTTGCCTTAATATGCTTATTAATTTTCTAGATTATTTACTTTTAAAAAACTATTATTATAACATTTTCTTTAATAAGCTTGCAATTTTTAAACTACGCAAAGACAGTAGGTAGGTAAGCGCTTCTAACTATATGCCTATTTACTTAGCTATAATTAAAATTACCTATATAATAGTTTTTTATTAGTCTTATTTAGAGCATAAAAATAATATTGTTAGCTTTATATAAAGCATAAATAAAAATAAAGCGCATAAAAAGGCCTTAGCACTTTTTACAATAATATAGAATAAAGTGCAATGCTTTTTTACGCTAACTAACTATAAGAAAAAAGCATAGCCTGCGCCAATAGATTAAATCCTAGCAACGCAGTTTTATAAAATATAAATCGCTATAACTATGCTGATGGCCGGCTATATTAATTAAAATAAAAACTACATCTCTTTTAATTGCATTAGGCTTATTATAGGCTAGCTTTTAAATATACTTTATAACCTTATCTACAAAGCGCAAGGTTTACTAGCAGCCCTAACGTTTACTAGCAATTAAAGCACTGCCGCTTTGCTAACTATTAACTAAGCACTTATTAAAAATAACTATAACAAAAAACAAAATAATTATTTATTTCTTTAAAACAACTATAATTAGGCTTAGGTTGCAAAAAGAGACAATTAGGTTTTGCGCCGCCTTTATAACTCAGTTAATCTATAAAAACAATAGCTTATTAACTATAGCCTCAAAGGCTTGCCTTATTAAACTGCTATTATCCAGCAGTATAAGTTTATATTTAACCACTTTTGCAAGAGACTTTAGCTGCTTTTATATATGCTTGGCGGCTAGCTTACGCAAACTTTTAAGCTTAGTAGCATTTATTTTACTAACTTGCTAAACGGCGGTATATATAATATTTTTATATACTAGGGCATAGTTTTCTTTTTAATATATTATTATAAAAAGTATTGCTAAAGCAGCTAGGTTAAGATTATTTATTAATATTTATTTTGCAAAGTTAGCAAACTGCTAATCTAGTATTTATAACTAGCGTTATTATTTTAGCAAGCGGTCTAAGGTTTTTTGCTGCTAGCATGCTAAAAAAACACATTTTTATAAATAGACAAAATACTTGTTTATATTGCCCCTAAGGGCGTAAAAGTGCGCTTATAAAAGAATAATTAAATATAATGCCTCTTCTCGCAGTATAGCTAGTAGCTTTTAAGCACTAGGCTTATAATTAGCACTTAGCGGCATATTGCTATCATTATTTTTAACTAATATTTTAATAAAAAGTTTAATGCAAATATAATAAAGAATAGCAATGATAATAGTAATTAAAAGGCTAAGAGCAATAATATATAGCACTTTTAGGCTTATTATACCTTTTATATAGCTAGCTTAGTTTATATGCGCAAAATATAGCAGAGCTTCTTTAGTATAGCTGCCTGGCAGCAATAGTTTTAGGCTATTAGCTGGAAATAGCACTGTTTTCTTAGCTTTAACGCCAGCGGCTAAATGGGTGGTCTAATGGGTAGGAAGCGTTAATGAGAGGCTTTTAAAAGCCTTTGCAATAAAGCTTAATTCTAGCATTTTGCATAGCTACGCTAGGTAGACTTTTATAGCTAGCTTATTACAATGCTAGGCTTTAAGGCTATATTTTAAGGCTAGTAAAAGGCGGTCCTTTAAGCTATTATATGCAGTGAGATGCTAGTTGTATAAATCGCTGGCATAAGGGCAAGCAAAAGCTTATTGTTTATATTGCTAGCTTTTGCTTTGCTTAAAAGTATAATTATTATAGTAATGCTGCTAGTTTTGTTGCAGAAGGATTTAATTTAATGCTATGTAAATAGCGGCATTATAAGCTATATATAGCAAACTATTAAGGCTAATAATGCTGCGTTAATTATTTTTATTATGCCTAAGTCTGCTGTTACTAAAAGATTTTAATATTTTATTAACTAGCTACAAGGTTAGTAAGCTTTTAATTGTATTGTTATTAATAAGTGTTATATGCTAATTAAAAGCAACCGCTGGTTTTGCCTTTAGCTAGCGGCGCTAAGGCTTATAGTGTAGGATTAAGGCGTTTAGCGGGTATTTTTAATAGTAACTTTGCTTTTATACAAAGAATCTGCCTTTTATAATATTGCTACATTAGCGGCCAATTATATGCATTTATTTTAGGTAAGTATAACTTAAAAGAATGTTGTATATTAAGTAAAGTAGGTGGCAAAGTGTATAGCTATACTTTAGCAAACAAAGAATAAGTACGCTTATTAGATTATTTAATGCTAGGCGGCGTTAGGTATTAAAAAAAAGGCAATCGTTTATGCTAAAATAGTAGAGTAAGTAGAATATTTAAGCTAGGCACTTAGGTATAAGGCTTATTATAATAGGGTTAATATAGGCAAAGGCAAAGTGCGGTAGCTTTAAGCATAGCAAAAGCATAGCATAGTTATTATTGCTACTAATGCTTTTAGATTAAGGCTAGATATATTTACCGTTTAGCTTATTGTTTACGTTAGCATGCTGTGAAAGCTTTAAAACTATGTATAAAAAATTAGTTAAGTTAGCTAGAATAGGCAGCTTAGCAAAGCTATTATTATTTTATGCTTTGTATAAAGCAAAGAAATAAGGCTAAGGCAAAAGCAAACATTAGATAAAATATAAAATAAAGCAGCTAAAGCATATTTTACTGCGTTTGCTTGCTAATAAGTTATATTAGATTAATTTATAAATGGGTGTTTTAAGCAAAATAGCTATATGGGCAATAAAGCTTTGTATAATCTATATAGCAAATATAATAATAAAGGCGCTTATGCAACGCTAATATATATAAATAAAGATGATCTACTTAAGAAGAAAAAGATTGCTGCTATAGACAACTTTATATAGCTATAGCGCTATAAATAGTTTAACTAATAATATATTGCGCAAAAGGCAATAAATATATATAAGGCAGTATATACTTTTATTAGCTAGTTATTAAAGTAGAGTAAATGTTATATTATTTGTTATCTTGCTTATATAAAAAATAACGCTTATAAGCTTATTGCCTATTTAAGATAAGGTTAGCTAATGTAAAAAAAGATAGCGTTAAAAGCTAAGCAGATATGCCTCTTATTCTTTATTAAACGTTGCCTAAAGCCTTTTTTAAACTATTTTAACTATAGACTATTATAGGCCCTTTATGCTTAATAGATTGCGGCTAATAACTAAAATAGCTAATAATTTATCTATGCGCTTAGCGGCATTTATTAGTATTTTACGCTTTTTGCTATATTTTATAGTAATATAACTATATATTATCTAAAAATAATGTAATAAATGCTTAATATAATAATAGCGGCTAAGGGTATTAAATAGAAGCTAAAGGGCGGTATTGTAAAGTAGTTTAAAGGGTGTGTTTAATAGGGTAGATTTAAGACTAATTAACTATGCTAGGCATTTTTATAAGCTTGTGCTGCTATAAAAGTAGTTAAGGGTAAGAGTATAAGCAATAGCAAGGAATAGTTTTTAGGATTAAGATGTTTTTATTTTTGTAAGCATAGTTTATTATTATATTTCTGCCTTTTTTTCTCTATTTATTTTCTTTTTTAAAATAAAGTACCCTTTTTTATGCTGCTTTAAAAAGTATTTAATAAGCTGTTAATATATGTAAAGTTAAGGTTTTTTAAGCTATATTTAGCTATATTGCTAGTAAGCTCTTTGTATTTTTTTATAGGCGCATAGATGGGAGGCAAGTGTTTAATGTAGTTTTGAATGCTGAGTCTTTTATGGTTATTTTTTTAAGGTGGAAGATTGGGGGGATTGGGAGATTGGGAGGTTGGAAGACTAAGAGGTTGAAAGATTAGAAGGTTGGAAGATTAGGAGACTAAGAGATTGGTTGCGGCCTTTTAAGCTATATTTAGCTATATTGCTAGTAAGCTTTTTATATTTTTTTATAGGCGCATAGGTAAGAGGCAAATATTTAATATAGTTTTAAATGCTGAGTTTTTTATGGTTATTTTTTTAAAGCGAAAGACTAAGAAGATTAGGAGATTAAGAGATTAAAAGACTAAGAGGTTAAAAGACTAGAAGGTTAAAAGATTAAGAGACTAGGAGATTAATTGCAGCCTTTTAAGCTATATTTAGCTATATTGCTAATAAGCTTTTTATATTTTTTTATAAACGCATAAGTAAAAGGCAAGTATTTAATATAGTTTTAAATGCTAAGTTTTTTATGGTTATTCTTTTAAGGCGGAAGACTAGGGGGATTGGGAGATTGGAAAATTAGAAGGTTAAAAGACTAAGAGACTAATTGCGGCTTTTTAAGCTATATTTAACTATATTGTTAATAAGCTCTTTATATTGCTTTATAGGCATATAAGTAAGGGCTAAGTGCTTAATATAGTTTTAAATGCTAAGTCTTTTATAGTTATTTTTTTAGGGCGGAAGACTAGGGGGATTAGGAGACTAGAAGATTAGGAGATTAAAAGACTAAGAGACTGGTTGCGGCCTTTTAAGCTACATTTAACTATATTGTTAATAAGCTTTTTATATTCTTTTATAAGCGCATAAGTAAGAGGCAAGTGTTTAATATAGTTTTAAATGCTGAGTTTTTTATAGTTATTTTTTTAAAGCAGAAGATTAAAAAGACTAAGAGATTAGAAGACTAAGAGATTAAAAGACTAAGAGACTAGTTGCAGCCTCTTAAGCTATATTTAGCTATATTATTGATAAGCTTTTTATATTCCTTTATAAGCGTATAGGTAAAAGGTAAGTGCTTAACGTAGTTTTGAATGCTAAGTCCTTTGTAATCATTCTTTTAGGGTGGAAAACTAGGGGGATTAGGAGACTGGGAGGTTGAAAGACTAAGAGGTTAGAAGACTAAAAGGTTGGAAGACTGGGAGATTAGGAGACTAGGAGACTAGGAGACTAGTTGCAGCCTTTTAAGCTATATTTAGCTATATTACTAGTAAGCTTTTTATATTTTTTTATAAGCGCATAGATAAGAGGCAAATGCTTAACATAGTTTTAAATACCAAGTTTTTTATAGTTATTTTTCTAAGGCAGAAGACTAGGGGGATTAGGAGACTAAGAGGTTAAAAGATTAAGAGGTTAGAAAACTAGGAGGTTAGAAGACTAGGAGACTAAGAGACTAGTTGCAGCCTCCTAAGCTATATTTAGCTATATTGCCAGTAAGCTCTTTATATTGCTTTATAGGCGCATAGGTAAAGGCTAAGTATTTAATATAGTCTTAAATGCCAAGTCTTTTATGGTTATTTTTTTAGGGCGAAAGACTAGGGAGATTAGGAGACTAGGAGGTTGGAAAACTAAAAGGTTAAAAGACTAGGAGATTGGAAGACTAGGAGACTAGGAAACTAAGAGACTAAGAGATTAGTTGCAGCCTCTTAAGCTATATTTAACTATATTGCTAGTAAGCTTTTTATATTCCTTTATAAACGCATAGATAAAAAGCAAGTGCTTAACATAGTCTTAAATGCCAAGTTTTTTATAGTTATTTTTCTAGGGTAAAAGACTAAAGGGATTAAGAGACTAGGAGGTTAAAAGACTAAAAGGTTAAAAGACTAGAAGGTTAAAAGACTAGGAGACTAAGAGACTAATTGCAGCCTCCTAAGCTATATCTAGCTATATTGCTAGTAAACTCTTTATATTGCTTTATAAGCGCATAGGTAAGGGCTAAGTGCTTAATATAGTTTTAAATGCTGAGTTTTTTATAGTTATTCTTTTAAGGCAGAAGATTAGGGGGATTAGGAGACTAGGAGATTGGAAGACTAAGAGGTTAGAAGACTAGGAGACTAGTTGCGGCCTTTTAAGCTATATTTAGCTATATTGCTGGTAAGCTTTTTATATTTCTTTATAAGCATATAGATAAAAGGCAAGTGCTTAACGTAGTTTTGAATGCTAAGTCTTTTATAGTTATTTTTCTAGGGTGAAAGATTAGGGAGATTAGAAGACTAGGAGGTTAGAAGACTAAGAGGTTAAAAAACTAAGAGGTTAGAAGACTAGGAGACTAGGAGACTAGTTGCGGCCTCTTAAGCTACATTTAGCCATATTGCTAATAAGCTCCTTATATTGCTTTATAAGCATATAAATAGGGGCTAAGTGCTTAACGTAGTCTTAAATGCCGAGTTTTTTATAATTATTCTTCTAAGGCAGAAGACTGGGGGGATTGGGAGACTGGGAGGTTGGAAGACTAAAAGGTTGGAAGATTAGAAGACTGGTTGCAGCCTCCCAAGCTACATTTAGCTATATTGCCAATAAGCTTTTTATATTTCTTTATAAGCGCATAGGTAAAAAGCAAGTGCTTAACATAGTCCTAAATGCCAAGTTCTCTATAGTTATTCTTTTAGGGCGGAAGACTAAGGGGATTAGGAGATTAAAAGGTTGAAAGACTAAAAGGTTAAAAGACTAAAAGGTTGAAAAACTAAAAGGTTAGAAGACTAGGAGACTAAAAGACTAATTGCAGCCTTCTAAGCTACATTTAGCTATATTGCCGGTAAGCTTCTTATATTGCTTTATAAGTGCATAAGTAAGGGCTAAGTGCTTAACATAGTTTTGAATGCCAAGTTTTTTATAGTTATTCTTCTAGGGCGGAAGACTAAAGAGACTAGGAGACTAAAAAACTAAAAGGTTAGAAAACTAAGAGACTAGTTGCAGCCTCTTAAGCTATATCTAGCTATATTGCTAATAAGCTTTTTATATTCCTTTATAAGCGTATAGGTAAAAGGCAAATGCTTAATATAGTTTTAAATGCTGAGTCTTTTATAATTATTCTTTTAAGGCAAAAGACTGGGGGGATTAAGAGACTAGGAGGTTAGAAGACTAAGAGGTTAAAAGATTAAAAGGTTAAAAGACTAAGAGACTAGGAGACTAGGAGACTAAGAGACTAATTATAGCTTTTTAAGCTATATTTAACTATATTGCTAATAAGCTTTTTATATTCCTTTATAAGCGCATAAATAAGAGGCAAATATTTAATATAGTTTTAAATGCCGAGTCTTTTATAATTATTCTTTTAAGGCGGAAAACTAAGGGGATTGGGAGACTGAGAGGTTAAAAGACTAAAAGGTTGAAAAACTAGAAGATTGGAAAACTAGGAAACTAAGAGACTAATTGCGGCCTTCTAAGCTATATTTAACCATATTGCTAATAAGCTCTTTATATTGCTTTATAAATGCATAGGTAAAGGCTAAGTGCTTAACGTAATCTTAAATACTAAGTCTTCTATAGTTATTCTTGCAAAAAGATACATTTTATCTAATTAGCAAAAAGTAAAAGTTAACTCTTTCTAAAAAGGCAGCAATTATTAACAAAGTAGCGTTACCAGCAGTTAAACTATAGGCGTTAATATTATATTTTTAAGTTTAAAAAAGGGTATAAACTTTATTAATTAATTTATTGCTTAGTATTGCTAGATAAAGAGCTGTTAGTTTGCTTGCTAAAATTATTTGCAAAAGGGTAGTAAAACTAATAGTAGCAGGCTGCTTATTATAAAAGAATATTTAGATAATAAAATTAAAAGAGTTTAAAGGAATGTCTAAAGGCTTAATAAATAAAAACCACTATAAAGATAATTAATATAAAATGTTAAAATTAGAGAAGTTGTGATATACTGCTTAATAGGGTTTTTTTGAAATATATTAATAGAAAAAGGACTAAAAATATAAAAAATATAAGATAAAAAAGTAAAGGGGCTTTAGGGATAAAAAGCAGAATGAGAAATAAGATATTAATTAAAATAAGAAGTAGTAAGAGAAATGCAATAAAAAATAAAAAAAAAAAGAATATAAAGAATAAAATAAGAAATAAAGCAAAGATTATAATAAGAAATTAAACTATAAGTTAACTAAAGTGCATAATTAGATTTTTTAAAACTTAGCTTACTTTAATTATTATATTAAGTAGATAATGCAAAAGTAAGCAGTGTAAAAACTTTGTTTAAGAAAGTAAAAGATATAATTAATTATTTAATATATTTAAGCAATAATTAAGCTTAGCTGTTTTTAAAATCTAAAGCAAAGCTGAGTTTATATTTAAGTAATAGGAAGAAAAAGGCTGGTTAAACGGCTTAAGAGTGATTAATAAAGACTAAAGAAAGAATTATGTAAAGGGCAATAGCTAAGATAGATTAGTTAAAGAGAAAAAATGGAAAATATTTATAAAGAAGGCTAAGTTTAAATATATAAGTGCGCAGGAGAAAAAGAAAAGATTAAATTAAAATAGCTATAAAGCTAACGTTTAAGAAAATTATAAAAAAAAGTAAGTTTAACTAATGTCTAGGTTATTTTATTTAATAAAACTTTGCTAAAATGCAAAAAGTTAAAAGTATATCTAAGTTATTAATAATAGCTTTTAAAAGCTAAAAAACCTTAAAAAGCTAATAATCCTTTTTAGCACTTAAGAGTTGCAATGCTACTTAAAAACTTATTAATAAACCTATAAATAATATAATTATTAAGTTTAAAAGCTTATTATCTTATCTACCTACATTTGCTATCTTTTTAAAAGCTATAGTTAATATTATAATAGCCTTAGTTTCTAGCATTTTAGTTAATAGGCTAGTTTAAAGGTTTGCTACTATTATCTACTACAATGTTTACGCTTAGTTAGTTTTTATTCTCTTAATCTCTCTCTTAAACTTTCTTTTTTTTATACTCTGCTTTATAACCTAACAAATATTAAAACTATAAACTTAATTAAAGCAGAGTTTATAAAAGTAATATATTAGCATATAAAGCAAATATAAACTTATTAAAAACAAAGCTTATTAAAGCTAAAGATTAGCAAAGGTAAAAACTACTATAATTATTAAAAAAAAAACTGCTTTAAAAAAAGGTA
>JALRMF010000718.1:0-14055 GCA_026120015.1 Dendrostoma leiphaemia
GACATATATAGCCCTAGCATATAGACACTAAAGAATTATTGCTATATATTATAAAATTAAGCGAATATAAAACTTGCTAAGACTTTAAAAATAAATTAAAAACATTTTTAAAAATTATAATAAGTGTAAAATTAATAAGCTAGAATAATATAAGCTTTATAAATTGCTGAAACTTTTATTAATATTTAGCGTTATTTAGGAATTTATTAGCCTAGACTTTATTATTAAGCTACTATATTTATAGGAATTTTTAACTAAGGTTGTTTATAATAGCATTTTAATAATAGTTTATAAACTAACAAAGTATGTTTACTTTATCCCTTATAAGAAATTAAGCACTGTGGAAAATCTTGCTTATTTTTTTTTAAATAATCCTAAGTAATTATACAATGCTAAAGAAAATTATTAGCAATAAAAATAAGCTTTTTGCCTTAAACTTTTAAAAGTTTCTTATAAAATAACTTAGTAGTAAGCATAGGCTTAGCATAGCTTACTACTTAGAAATAAATAAATAAATAAAATAAATTAATTAAATCTTAAAATAATATCTTTGATTTTACTTTAACTACTAGCAGAATAACTAAGTTAAACTTTTACTATTAGCACAATTTGCATATAATAATATCTATATATTTATAATAAAATAATCTCCTTTTTATGCCAATTATAGATTTAAACCTAAGGCATATTTGTTGGTAGGGTCTCACTTGGTAGAATTGTGCATTATTGGTTATGTAGTTGATTTGTAGTTGGTGGTTGTTGGAAGAAAGAAAGGCTATTTACGTTGGGGGACAAGGCTATGGAAAGTAGCTTATGTCCCCCTTTATTCTGCACTAGCTATAGCTAGCTAGCGCTGGTCTGCGGCAAACTAGTCTTTTAGTTGGACAAACGTAGGCCTGGTCCTTTCTTTTAGCTATAAACCTATATTAGCAGTTTTTCTCTTTTGCTAGCTATATAATTATATACTTTTTTTTACCATTGTATAAAGATATTTAAATAAGCAATTGCTTGCCTAATAAAGTTAGCTATATATATATATGCTTCTTTTTTTTATTTTTCTTCTCTTTTCTTCTTTTATTACTTTAATTTATAGCTTTCTTTATAAATCTTTTTATTTATATAGCTAATTAATTATTGTTAATAAGCTGTTTTAAAGCTTAATTAGGCAATGCTTTAGTTATAGCGTTAGTTAGATTGTTGTCCTTATTAATCTATCTAATTTCTAAGATTTTTTGCTATTTATATAATTAATAAAGTGCTATTATATTAATTATTAAACGCTTTTCCTTTGTTATACTAAGCTTAACAAAGCATTTATATAATAAGTATAAATCTATATATATAATAAGGGAAATAGGTAGAAGACTAAGTTGGTTTATAATTAGTTAAATTATTGTTGCAATTGCTAGTTTAACGTTAAAATTATTAATTATGCTGTAGATTTTTAACGCTAAAATGCTCTAAGTGACTCTTTTATACTTGGTAAAGCTTTAATAGATAAGGTTACTTTAAATTGTAAATTAGTTGTTTATATAAATAATTTTATTTGCAAGGACAAATATAAATTTAATCTAAGAGCTTAAATCTTTATTGTTTGCAAATAAGCCGTTTATAAATATAAAAAGTTTGGTAGTTAAGAGGTTAAAGGGCATATATTATAAGTTTTATTAAAGATTGCCTGCTTACTAGGCAAAGCGCTTATTTAATATAGCATACTTAGCTTTGCTAAGGTCTAAGGTTTAAGTAGCAGCAAAAAGGTTAAATATTATTTTTAGCTAATAAATTAAAGCAATATAAGCACCTTAGGCTTTTTATTTTAAGTAGCGTTAAATATAGTTTAAAGATTTGGCGTTAATAATAATAATTTTTATGCTTTGACTCTTTTATTATAAAAGAAGATTATTGCTGTTAAGTAACAATTTAGCGTTGTTAAACTTAAGAGGTATCTCTGCTATTAGCAATATCTTAGGTTTTGCCTAAAACTTAGCCTTTTTTAGCTTTTTATTTTTAGCAGCTACAAAAGAGGTTATTGCTAAGATTAGAGTATTATTTATTTGCATATTTACTAAATTAAACAATAATAGTAGCCCTTTTATAATTAAAAGATATAAGTTATAGGTTAATGTCTTTATGCCTAGCTTTTCTTAGTAATGGCTTTAATATATTACAAATTAGTATACTTTTGCCTTAGCAATGCTATATAGCAGTTTAATTATTTAAATAATTGTTTTAATAGAGTATTTATATTTTAGTTTAATTAAAATAGTAGCTAAAATAGTATAGAATAGTTTTATTTATAATTGTAGGTAAGCTTACGTAATATTATAAAGTAAGAGTATTATTTTTTAACTTAGAAATAAAGGTGCTAGGGTAAAAAGTAAACGCTAGCTTATATGCTAAATTGTAAGCGATTATATAAGGATAGCTTTTTTAGCTATATTATTATAGCCTTAGATAATAAAGTAAGACTTTTTATAAGGCTTAGAGGTTTTACCTTTAATTTTCTAAATAATATAAGATTTAAATATATAGTAGCTGCTATATTTAGCTTTGTTATATTGCTTAAAGCTAAAGATGCCTTAGCTAATAAAGTTTTTTACCTTATATATATTAAACTTTTTAAATAAGGGTTTTAGCGCTGTGATAATGCTATTATTTTATAGCTTAATAGCTAATTTATAGTTATTTTTTTCTTTCTTTGTAATATAGATAACAGTAGTAATATAAGCAGTAACCTTTTCTTTTAGTTTGTTTTTAGAGCCTAGTAGCTATTTTTGCTTATATAGCTAGGGTAGCATAAGCGCTGTCTTTTTATTAGCAGCAGCTTTAGCGTTGTTGTTAATAGCTTTGTTGTTTTTATTTTAAAGAAAAGGAGGAAGGTTAGGGTTTATATAGTTTTAATAATATAGTTAAAGGAGGGTAGATTAAAAAACGATAGGTTTATTAATTATGTTTAAAGTAACGTTGTAATTATTAATAGCTATAATTTTATAAAAGCTTTGCTACTTTTCTTTCTCTTATTATATATATACTTTGCTTTTTAAGAAAAAGGATAGTATTGCGTTTATTATAGGATTATTTTTAATATTAAAGGCATTATTTATTTAGCGCTTGGCTAATGCTTTGCAAAAAGCTTTTATAGCTTTTTAAATAGCTTTTGCCTACTTAAAAGTTAAAGGCAATAAAGGGAAGTTTATTATAATTTAAGGGTAGGTGCTAAAGACTAAGAGTATAAGCATTAAGCTATTAGGTTTTGCTATATTATTAATAGCTTTAATAGCTATTTATAAGATAGTATTATTAGATATAGTGCTAGTTAGTTTAGCGTATAAAATTTTAAATGCTTGGTAGAAAAGGCTATAATATTTCTTTAGTTTACCTATTAATTAATATGCCTTTATAGACACTTATTTATATATAACCTTTATTAGCTTAGCTTTATTTTTAAACTTTGTTAAAGCAAAGTTTATGCTAGTGTTATATATAATAATATTTAGCAAGCTTTGGTAAATATTAATTTAAAGTTAGTATAAAGCTTTCTATATAACTTTGGTTAATATAAATAAAAGGAAATATATGCTTTAGAAGGCTATAGAGACATTAATGATATAAAGAATAGGGCGGCTGTTTAGATATATTACATTGACTAGGATTTTATAATTAAAATTGTAGTTATTATATAATGTAAACTTAAATTGTTATAGCGCTAAGCTATTTATTTAGCAGTAGTAGTAAAACTTTTTAATTAATTATAATGCCTTTTTATTAATATTATTATACTTTGCTTTTGTTAGCATTTAGTATAGCTAATTTATTGCTAGATAGTTAAAATAATAATAAAGCCATTGTAACTTAGCTTTAAAAAAAAAGGCTTTTGCTTATTTTATTTTGCTTAAAAAGAATTATAGGTAGCTTTATTTGCAGATTATTAGAAAAGCTTTGTTGCTTTTAATTAACTTGTTTATAATATTGTTAAAATATACTTTTAAATAGTTTATATTAGCAAGGCAAAGAAGAAAAGATATAAGGGTTTTAAAAACATAGAAAGTAATCTTTTTAATAGGTATATAAAGAGAGATAGTATTGATTAACGTTATTGTTGATTTTTTATTAAATTTAATAAAGGCTTAGCCAGCGGCTGCTTTATTAATCTAAAAAGATAGGTTTTTATGTTAAAGGGCTATATATTGCTTTTTGCTAGTAGTTGATACTTTTGCAGCATTTATATTAGGAAAAATGCCTTAAAAACAAAGTTTGGAATAGTGGTCTTTGATAAGGAATTGCGTAGCTAAAGTATTTGCTTTGAAGAGGCTAAAGGCATTATTATTTATTATATAGTATAGAAATGCTTAGTTTATAAGGTATTAGGTAATAGTAGTGTTGTTTTTATTATTTTTACTAAAGTTTTTATAATTATTATTACCTTATAACTATTGCTGGTTAAGGTTGTATCTTTTATAGTTTGCTAAGAAGACTATAAACTTATTTGCTAATGTGCTTATAAACTTATATTGGGCAATGTATTAATCTTTTGCCTAATAGTATTTATTATTTGAGTATTTAGTTAACTAGCAACCTTTTTTGCTATAAATATAATACTTTTTTTTTTAGTTGCTATAATAATTACCCTAATTATAGTTGCTATAGTTATAGTTGCTAAAGTTGCAGCTATTGTTATAGTTGCTGCTATAGTAGCTATTACGCAGATAGAAGCCTTTTTTACTATAAAAGAAGCCTTGGCTATGGTTATTATTATAATGGCAGTTTAAATAGTATTGGTTGTAAGGCTTTTTGTTTGGTTTATTGGTAATTATTTAGTGGGGAGAAAGATAATTAAGGTGGGTTTTAACTAATAAACATAGGTTTAAAAACAATTCTTTATACTTTTCTGCTAGCTTAAAAAGAGTATGCTTAAGTTTGTATACCCTGCAGCATGCCTAGATTATTGTAGTCTTTAGGGCTCTCTTATCTTTAAAATTAGGGCTAAGGGCATATTAGCATAGCTACAGCTTGTTAAACAGGGCTTAAAGCACTTTATAAGAGTTTTTTTTAGGTAATTATAGTTTTATTTTAGTAAATGTTATAAAGGTTTAGTTAGTATAGTAGTAATAATAGTTTACTTTTATATTAAAGTGCTTTTTAATCTTTTAATATGCTATTGCAAAGCTATTTTGCTATTTAATATAGTAAATATAGTAGGTTTTAGCCTGATTTATAAGGGTATAAGAAAATATAGCGTGGAATTGCTTAGCGGCGATATTTGCGTGCTAGTAGATGCTAAAAAAGATTTATACTTTATTATCTAATAAATTATATAATTTACTTATATATGCTTTTTTGCGATTTTATATCTTTATAAAAAGGAAAGATAAGTTAGGGTTAATTAGATTGTTTTTAATAGGACGAGGGGGGAGAGTTTTATATAAATTATACTTTAAGGGAGGGGTTTAGGGTAGGAGCGCATTTGTTGCTAGATATAATTAATTTTATTATATATATATATAAATAGGTTTTTTAAGCAGGTTAAAAGATCTATGTTAATATATTAGTTTATTATATTCCCTAGTATTTTCTTTCTCTTATATAAGTAATAATATAGTTACTTAGTTAAAATAGAGAGGCTATTTTGGTTAAGAGAGGTAGTTATAAGTTTAAAGAGTAGGTTAATCTAATTAAGGGGGAGAAGAGGGAAGTTGGTTTGGTGAAAGAGGTTATTATTGTGGTCTTATTGCCTTTTTAATGGACTCTGTTAAAGGGGCTTTTGCCGCTTTAAATAGTTATAATAGTAAGCAGGTGCTGGGCTTAAAGGTAGTTGCTTTAAGCTTCTTCTTATCTTAAGAGGGTAGGTTTTCTATCGCAAAAAGGGCTATAAACTATTGTCCTATTTTACACTTCTTTTTTCTAATATAAACTTTTTATTTATAGAAAAGTCTCTTTAACTTGCGATAAAAACTTTAGTTAACTATATTAAATATTTTTTTAATTTACTTATTAAATTTCTTTTAAAAGGCATAGAGGAGGTTATTGTTATAGAGCTTTTTAATAGTATAATTATATATTACTTTTGCAATTAGAGTTATTAAATATACATTAGTTAAGTTTATTATAAGGGGGGCAAACTAAAGGGTTAAGTTAACAATAAACTAATTAGTTTTATTAACTTAGCTTTCTTTTATAAGGTCTTTATATATAAAGTCGCTAGGGGCAGAGACTGACTTTTAGGTAAACTTTTTATTATTTGCTATTGTTAACAATTATATAAAAAGGTAAAAAAAGTTGTTAGTTAATTGAAAAGAGGTTTAATATATTAGTAAACTATTGCTAAAGGATATAAAATAAAACTATATAAAAGGGAGCAACGCTAGAAAAACTTAGCCTATGTGTTTTATTTGCTTTTAGAGGGGTTTTTTGTATAAATGGGTAAATAGCAGGGTAAATAGCAGAGTGGTTACTAGGGTAATAGAGTATAATCTTTTAAGTTTTAGCGAATATGTTTTGATTATATAATAGGGAAAGATTGTAAGATTTAGAAGGGTTATTATTATTGCAAAAAAGACTAGTTTTTAAAGTGTAACAAAGGTAGTAATATATATATTGCTAGGTATAATTGTTAAAGGGATTGTAAAGCTATTTATAATATTATTCTGCGTTAAGAATGCTTAGCAAGCGTAACGTATAAATGAAAGCTAGTTATAAAGATTAATATAATATTTTTTTTATAAGATTTTAATATGTATGCTGTTAATAGACTGCTTTAGAGGTAAATTATCTCTTTTACCTTATTGTTTATAGTTAATTAATTTAATTATTAATTAGTATTAATAGAGTTTTACTTAGTAAAATTATGCATTATTGGTTATATAGTTAATTTATAATTGGTGGTTGTTGAAAGGAAGAGAGGCTATTTACGTTGGGGGATGAGGCTATGGAAGGTGGCTTATGTCCCTCTTTGTTCTGCACTAGCTGTAGCCGGCTAGCGCTGGTCCGCAGCGGACCGGTCCTTTAGTTGAACAAACGTAGGCCCGGTCCTTTCTTCCAGCTATAAACCTACAATATTATAAATAAATTGATAGAAAAGAAACACTAGCAGCAAATAAAAAAGCAAAAGATATTAAGAATATTTAGCATGCTATTTAGCAACAGCTTTTCTTTGTATAAAAATAAATAATTAAGTATGCTAACTAGAAAAGGATTAAGGAACTAATCTTTAAAAAGAGAGATAAAGTTTATCTTTTTCGCAAAAATCTCAAAATACAATGCCCTAATAATAAACTTAATTATAGAAAGATTAGACCTTTTAAAATTCTATAAAAGCTCTTAGATATTAACTAGTTATAAACTTTTATTATTAAATATAATACACTTATATATATATATTTTTTATATTTTATTATTAAAACTAGCACTATAAAACGCCCAACTTAAAATATAAATTAAAGCAAATAATAAGTATAGTATAAAAGAATATAAAGTTAAATAAATCCTTGACTTTTAAATATAAGACAGAATATAAAAATACCTTATTAAGTGGAAAAATTATAATTATGCAGAAAACATATAGAAACTAATGGAAAATCTAGGAAATTATAAGCAATTACTTAACTAATACTAACAAATAAACAACCAAATAATATAATAATTAAGACCCACTATTAGAACTATTAATAGACTTATTAGCCGCAATCCCTAAAAAACCGAACTAATCTAGCACCTTCTTTTCTACAGCTACTAAATTCTAATCAAACCTACTAAAAGATAGATCTTCTGCTACTATAGCAAACTCTTTAAAAATCACCTTTTAAATAACCTTAAAAGCAGCGCAATAATGCTTTTTCTCCAGCTCTTCTGCTTTTATATAATCTAGTTTCTTTATATAAGTAATATTATAATAAAAGGCGTACTTTATCTTTTTCAACTATATCTTCTTTTACTTTTGCAAATAAAAAAGTTTCTTTTTCTAGCGCTTAATCTTATTTTTTAGCTTTTAATATTAAGTGGCAATGTTGTTTAACTCTGCGGGAATAAAACCAAAGACATTATACTTTAACCAATTAACGTATATATACAGCGAGCGAGACACGACAGCGAGCAAGACACTTTTCCCAAAAACGCGACATACTACATTCGACGCGTTATTTCTCTCCTAACAATAATAAAATTTACTACTCTTAAAGGTTGTATTATCTTTGCTTGCAACGTAGTTTGTTTATTAAAAAAAATAAGTCAAAGATATGCTTTTAAGCTTTATAATGTTTTTTTTGCAACATTAAGCTACTGACTTAATAGACGATAACTTTAGACTATAACTCCACTAAATAGCCAGCTTTTAACTTTATTAAAGAAATATTGATTATTAAATATATTTTTAATTAAGATACCTAAGAGTTTTTGCCCTAGCTTGCTAATGTAACTAAAATAGCTAATTTATTGCTTGCAGTGCATAGTAGAAAATGCATTAAAATATGCTAGGCTTAACGCTTTATTGCGCAATAATTAAAACTTAAAATATGCATAAATTATGCTTATAACTACTAAAAAGCCTACTATAAAAATCTAATAATTATTAGAGATTAATTTTAACTAATTAAGAATATAAAGGCAAAATATAAGATTTAAAACTGCAATACTTATAACTTTAATAAAACTAGCTTTATAATAAGCGCAATTTAACTAGCTATAATAATTACATGCGCTAATTACATTAAAAAACTAAAATCAATATAGCTTAGTAATAGAAAATAAGTAATAGCAATTATTTATATTAGTAGTAATAGGTATATATTGCCGCTATATTTAATACTCTAAAGCTGTTACTACCTTGCTAATTAATATATATAAGCTAGCCTCCTATACGATTAAATGGTTTAAATAACTATAAATAGATAGATAAATAATTAAACAGGCCTTAAATAGCTAGAACATTTTAATAAATATTCTAAGTTATAGATAAAGAAGAGATTTTGGTTGCTTATCCTTAATGGCTATAAAAGCTATGTCAACGCTGAATTTAAAGCTTACTGCAAAGAATATAATATTATTATACTTTGCCTATCTTTACACTTATTTCATTTTACCTAACTTTTTAATATAGATTATTTTAATATCCTAAAGTTAAGATATAGCAACTAACTTAATGTTTTTATTAAAAGCTATATTAACTATATTACTAAGGTTAAGTTTTTGCAGGCTTTTAAATAAGCTTTTTTTGCTATAATAACTTTAAAAAACATTTAAGGGAGCTTTAAAAGAGTTAGGCTTATTTTCTTAAATTTAAAAGCTATTATTTTATAGCTAAATATTAGGTTATTATTGCTGTTATCCTTATAGACACTTCTTAAGCTATCTATATCTTAAACCTTCTAAACGCTATATAACTTAATAAAAGCTATTTTATAATTTAATTTTATTAAAAATTAAATTGCTATCTATTAAAACAGCTTTTTATTATTACTTTATTAAGCAATTAACTAGTTTTTTAAAGCTATATAAGCAATTATACATTAGGTTACTTTTATAAACGCAAAAGTTTATATTTTTTACAAAGCAAATCTAACATTAACTAAGCGCTAAAGAGTAAAAAAAATCTAAGTTTAAGATAAAAAAGATATTTTTATACTTAATATATAAAAGATTTTAGCTAAAAAAGGCATAGTTAATAAGGAATTAAGGGAGAAAGGTAAAAATGGTAGTTTATTAAAACAAAGGCAAACAAGTGCGCAACAATGTAGCATTTATTGCAAGATAAGCTACAATGCATAAACCTATCTAAAGGCTAAAGAAATAAATAACGATAATTATTTTAAGTAGTTTTAATTAATTTAATGCATTATTGTAAAGTTTTAATTAATTAAAGTAGTGAGTAGTGGAAAAAGTGTCTCGCTTGCTATTGTATCTCGCTCGCTGTATATACACGTTATAGTAAACGCATTTTAAATAATACAAAGAATTTAAAGCAAATACTTTGCAGAAATTTAAACTGTAACTTTTGCAGAAGAAATAAGTAGGCATTTTAATAAAACTCTTTAAAATCTTTGCAACAAGGGAATCTTACTCTTTTATACTCTTAAGAATAGAAAAAAAATTGCAATAATAACGTTTGTTGGCTTTATCTAATATAATAGATTAAAAAAGCGCAAACTAAAAGCATACGATAAAAAAAGAATAAAGAAATTTACTAAAGATCTTTAGGGATAAAAATTGTAAAGAAGGAGATAATGTTATAACTTATTTAATATATAGGTTATAAAATAGGCTAGTAAGCTAAGAATAGGCGATAAAGTTTAATACTCTGCCTAAGACATCTTTTATATAAGGCGTATAAATAAACATAAATAACATTAGGCATATAACTTTATAAAACAATTAGAGTTAGATTATGCTTATATAAAATTAGTATATAGGCAATATAAGCAAAAGCTGCCTATGCTGCTTAGCTATATAAGCAAACTACTAAGACTAAAAAGCTAAATATATATTTAAATATATTTTTTACTATTAAATAGATTTAATAAATAGCTTTTTAGTTGTTAATCTAAGTACTTACCCCTAAGTAGCTTTATTACTAGTGATTATTTGCTAGATATAAAATAGTAGTATTTTTATATTATAATTAGTATATTCTTTTAATCGTTTTTGCTAATATAAACCCTTTAGCGCTCTAAGAACCTATAAAACTTAGCAGTAATTATTATATTTTAAGAATTTTTATTTAAAATAGCTTAGTATATATTAACTAAATAATACAAAGATATAATAGCTCTTTAAACTCTTATCTTATCTAATGTTAAAAATAATAACTTTATTATAGCTTAAATGATTAAGCAGGTTAGCTACCTTAGTTAGGAAATTGCCTGCTTATAAGCTATTTAAAAAAGCAAATCTTACAAAATAAATAAACTAAAACCCTACAACAGCACTAAAGAAACCTTTTAAGGCTTTCTTACTTATAATTGCGCCTATTTTAAGTATAATGTTAATTAGTTTATTAAGGACAAAGAAAAAATCCTCTTTTTTAGCACTTGCCTTAAAAAAGACGCTGTTAAATAGTTTAAACTAACTTTAAGGGACTATTTAGAGAATAGCAACTAAGATTAAAACAATATAATTATAAAAGCTTTTAACAGCTATAAAAACTATAAGAAACTTTTTAAGGAAACTTTTAGTAACTTTAATAAAAAGCACACTACAAAATAACAACTTTATAAGCTATAATAAACTAAGTCAGCCTTAAAATACATTATTAGTTTTTATTAAGTTTTAGCATATTTAAGATAGAAAAATAAGCTAATAATGTTTTAGTTTAATAAAGGACTAAAAAATAAAGTTAAAAATAAATTATCTAAATAAAACTAACTTAAAAAATTTACTTAATATGTTGCTATAGCTATATAAATTAACAATTATTTATATAAATAATAATAAGAATGTAATAAAAAAAGCAATGGCATACTATGGAAATTTTACCTATAAGCTAATACTAGCAAGCGTTACTAACTATAATAATAATTTAACAATAGCATAGCTATTAGCGAAATAATGTATTTAGGCTTTATAAAACTAAGAACTGCTAATAAAAAGCTACTAAGCAAATGCTTTAACTGCGGTAAGGAAAGATATTTTATATAAAAATACCGCTAACTAAAAAAGCTATAAAAATCTATCTTTGGAGGATAGCAATAACTTAATATATTTAGAAAAGTATACTTTACTAACAATATATACTTTTATATTAAAATATAATAATTTAAAAAATCACCTAAACTAAAACAATGTCTTTAAAACCTACTTCTTTTAGAATAAGTAATAGACTTTGTTAATTATAAAACCTTTTACTAGGCTTTTTGTTACAATAATAGCTATGTATTATATTTCTTAGCAAAGAAATCTGCAAAATAGTTTCCTTAAAAACCTAAAAAGTTATAATAGCTAGCTATGGGAAGATGTAGATTACTCTATAATATTATTATTTAAAATAATAACTTAAATTATTTTATAAACTTACTTAACTATATCTTTAAAGAAATAGATAATAACTTTAATAACCTAATACTTTTATATATAATTAAATAATAAAAAGAAAATAAGACTATAATGCAATAACTTATAAAATAAGATTATTAACTAAATAACTTATTAAAATCTGCTATATTAAACTAAGAATGCATTATAAAAAGCACTAAGGTTAAATACCTTATATATAAAATCAGCCTGTAGAAACTCTTTACTTATATGCCTTTGCAAAAGGTAATAGTAACAAAATATAAAAACCTATAAATCAGCCTTTTTTATAAAAACCACTATAAACTTAAATAAATTTCCTATATATATTATAGCTATAAAATATATTTTAGTAATAAAGCTAAATATAAATAGTTTTTAGCATAAGAATTTAACTAAATTATCTAAGTAGTTAAAGAGTTATAGCTATAATTTTGTAAAGTTTTTAATAAATAATACTATAATATATACGTTAGTTTACCCAAAGATTACCTAGAAGCATATGTTTATAAAAAGACTATATAGAAGCAATGCACTATTATTAACTATATAATTTATATAAAATAAAAAACTTGCAATTGGCACTAATAAAAAGGCAGTCAGCCTTTATAAGATTTGCTAGAGTATATTAGCAAACAGCATATAATGATCACTGCTGGGTCTTATAGGTTCCTAGAGTGCCAAAGGGTTTATGTCAGCAGAGACGATTGGAAAAGTATACCAATCATAATACAAAGACACTATTATTCTATATCTAGCAAATAATCACTAGCAATACAGCTACTTAGGGGTAAATACTTAGATTAACAACTAAAGAGCTATTTATTAAATTTATCTAATAATAGAGAATATGTTTAAATATATATCTAGCTCTTTAATCCTAGACTGCTAAAATTGCAGGTTAACTGCTATAATCTATCCTAATTGTCTATCTTAAACCGCTAAAGTTGCAGGTTAACTGCTGCGGTCCATTCTAATCATTTATTTTAAACTGCTAAAGTTACAAATTAACTACTGCAGTCTAAGGTAAAATTTATATAGATTGCTTATTGGTTTTTATAGTTTAAACTTTAACTTTAATGCTTAGCTAATATAAGCATTATTTAACATAAAAAATGTTTTTTTTGCAGCAGAGACGTTGGGTTCTGCTGTTTTATCTTATATAGCTTATTGGCCTGTTTTATAACCTATATATTGTATAGATTATAATATTATCTTCTTTCTTACTTTTTTTATCTTAAAAAATCTAGTAAATTGTTTTATTGCTTTTTTATTATTATCTATCTTTTAGATTCTAACTTTTTAATTTATTATATTAAACAGAGTTAATAAGTTATATTATAAGAAATTTAAATAGAGTGCTTTTTTTTAGTTAGCTGTTTTAGATTATTATTTCAATATGCCTGCTTACTTTGCTTGCAAATCCCGCTAAGTTTTATACTTAGCTTTTAAGAAAGATTTGTTTTATTATGCTAAATATATTTGCTTTAAGCATAAAAATTACAATATGCAAAGTTTTTCGCTAGCTTAGATACAAAAGATTACTAAATAATATTTTTTAACTAAAGCTAAGTTAAAAAATGCTAAAAAGAAGCTTAAGCTAACCGCTGCAAAAGTTTATTATTTAAGAAAATAGCATTATTTATAGGCGGATAAAATAGCGCAAGCTATTTATTATAGTTTAAATACTATTAAAGAGTTAAATTGCCTAGAGGCTAAGGAGGTAAAGCGTTGCAAAACTAAAAAGCAATATTGCAAAGCTTTTAAGGTTATTTAAGAAATAATTTCTAAAGAGTTTGCTGCAGTAGCAGAGGATCTATCTTTTAGCGGATTTAATTAAAATTTAGTGGCTAGATTAAAAAAAGTATAAGATTAGTTAGGTTTTTTAAATATTATAGCTAATAAATCTATTAATAGTTTTAATAGCAGGTTTTAATTATTACATTATTTAGTTATTTGCTCATTAGTATTAGTTAAGCAACTGCTTATAATTTTCTAGGTTTTCTATTAGTTTCTATATATTTTCTGCATAATTATAATTTTTCCACTTAATAAGGT
>JALRMF010000719.1:0-14049 GCA_026120015.1 Dendrostoma leiphaemia
CTTATTAAAAGTATTTTTAAATAGTTATAGATTAGCTAATATAAAATAAACTCTATGCTAAACTATTAAAGTATTGTTTTTTTAAAATAAAGTAGAGTTTTTAAGATTTATTGTTAATATTTAAAGTATTTAAATAAACTCTTAGCAAATTAAAACTATTTAAAACTAGCTAATATTTATAATATACTAAAACATCTAAAGCTTTATTAGATTCTGCAATTTTTATCAACGCTTTATTTACTAGTTTTTAAAGATCGCACAGGATTTAATAAGCATATTAAAGGGCATAAAGCAAGGCTAAAAACCTAGATTATTTAATTTAAAAGCATTAAAGTATATGTTAACTTTTAACGCCTTTTGCTAGCTTAAATCAGCTTTTTATACTATTTTATTCTTATGTTATTTTAACTTAGGGAAACTTTGCTAATTGTAGACTAATGCTTTTAACTATGCTATTTTAAGCATTTTTTTCTAAATATAAGAGAAGAATAGCAAAGTAGCATAGTACTTAATTGCATTTTAGTTTAAAAAGCTAAGCAATATAAAAAATAAATAAAAAACATATAATTAAAAGATATTTACTATTATATTATTATTTAAGCAATAGCAATATTATCTAAAGAAAGCTAAATTCTCTATTTCTATTCTTTTAAATTATTTTAACGTTAAGGGGTTTATAAAAGCTAAAAAACTAACAGCAAAGCAGATCTATTAGCTTATATATTTATTAGGGTTTAATTTCTAAATTAAATATATTCTAAGCAAAAAAAATCTAGCCAATGCGCTATTTCAAAAACCAGACTATGTTGAAAAGCATCTTTAACTGCCACTAATAGCTTTTACAGACTTTTATTTCAAAATCATCGCTTCTATCTAAGCTAATATTATAATTTTAAAAAGCTTAAAGGCTAAAAATTAATTAAACTTAGCTAGTTTGCAATTACATTTAATTACACAAATATATAATATTAAAATATATAATAATACCTAAAAGTGCGGTTAAGCAAATATGCAAAACATATCTAATAATTAGCTTAATTTTATAAACCCAGCGCTAAGTAAAAAACAATTATTTCTAAAAAGCTTAGCAAACATTATAGCTATTAACTTTAATATATATGCTACGCTGCTTTCCTTTCCTCTAATAAAATTAATACAAATTAAACAAAAGCTAAATCTAGAGATTTAAAAGATTAAACGCATACTCTTTAGCAACTGCCCTAATATATTACTTTAAAAATATAAGGTAAAAAATAAGCTTTTATACTATTATTTACGCATATATATTTTTAAACAGCAGGCGCTGTGATAAAAAATCTTAAAAATTCTCTATAATTCGCCGCTAAATAAATATTAGAGATTTTAACAAACTTTAGCCAATATTAGCCGCTTATTTTTTTAGGAAAAAATAAGAAGTAATATTGAAAAGTATACTATTAAGTATCCAATATATTAATAAAGCTCCTTACGCCGCTATCATTTATACAGCAAGTTAGCTAGCTTATTACAGCCATCCAGGCTTATAGCTAAGCTATTAATAGATTTTATTACTAGTTTGCTAATAATTTAGCATAATAATAAATTAGTTAACATAATCTTTATAATTATAAACTAATACAGCAAGATATTATTCTTTTTCCTAGTGCTAAAAGATATTAATGCTTATAAACTTACTTAGCTATTTTATGCTAAAATTAAAACTAAGTATAAGCCGCTTAAAGGCATTATATTAAATAAAGGTCCAATCTTTACTAGCTAATTCTAAAAAGCGTTAATAAACAAAAGCATAGCTTTTAGATTTTCAACTACGTTTTATTCTTAAATAAATAAATAAATAAAATTATAGGTTAATAGCTATAGCAATAGCCCGGTCCGCCTCGAACCAGAGGCATACGGCCACCAGAAGGAACCAGCTGGCCAAATGGCTAGTCGGGCCAATCCAGCCCAACGGCAATTAGAAGGGACTATATGCATATACGCCTAATCCCTTTAACGTATAATAATAGTTTTCCTTTCATTTCTTTTGCTAGATATTATTAACAATAATAGCAAATATACTTATTTTTACCCCTATTTAAACTTTTTTGTATATAGAGATTAACTTACTAACATTGATTAGTGGTTGAATAATTAACTATAGATAGCAAGGTAAAAGAGATAAATTTTGCTTTAAAAACCGCCGCAATATTTCCTAGAAGGGGTATACCACTTATAATGATAAGCTTTATGCTTTTAGCAAAAAATAATAAACAGCTTGCAAAGAAACTTTAATAAAATTATTACTAGCAAAAAACTATTTTTTTTAACTATTAAAGATAGCTAAGAAACTTTAGTAAAAATTATTATTAGCAACCCTTTCAATACGTCCATAACGTAGAACAATATACAAATGACTTTAAAACCTTTTTATAAACATTAGCAGTTTGTCTAATGCTATACTATACTCTTAAAAAAACAATTAATTTTATATAAAAATATTAAAACCTCTTATAAGGTTATAATAGCAAGCAATCAACCAGCGAATCTTTTTATTAAGTACTTCTGCTTTTATAAAGATCTTACAATCTTTTCCATTTTTACTATATAACAAAAACACTAATAGCGCATATATAAATAAATATATCAGCAACTTTAAAGCACCCTACATTATATTCCAACCTTTTTTTTATTTATTTTTACTTTGTTTTTAGGCGTATATATATATATATAATAATTTAATTTCTCCTTTGCTTTTTACCTTTTATATCTTATTACTACGCTACATTTATCCTAAGAATTCTTATCTCCTAGATTAAGCGACCCAAATTAAACCAGTATAGCTAATCCTAACAATTTAAACAACCCTTTAAAGGAGACAAAAACCCCAGTATCCAACCAGGTTTATAATGCCTAGCAGCCCATTTTAATATTAAGCAACCTTTTAACAGAAACCAAAATCTCCTAGGCAATATAGCCCTTACTTAACGCCCGCCTTTAGTATAAAAAGGTATAGCTAAGCGCTAATTAAATATACCTAAATACAGCAGTTGCTAAGGCAATTGCCACCTACTCTAAATAGTGCAATGACAACCTCTTCTACTACTTTTATAAGGATTTTAATAGGTAGACTGCTAATATATTTAACGCTATCTCCTTTAACCTACGCTATAACCTTAAGCAAATCCTCTGTTAAAATAAAGTTTACACTAAGCAAAATAACGCTTTTATTAGATTATATTTAATAGCTCTTGCTGCTTATAAAAAACCTTTTAAGTAAGACTCGATTAAGCTTTAAAACCTAAAATTTAACCTAAAGTTATGCGCTTATAAACGGCAGCAAGGCATTTTGCTACCAAAACTTTTTCAACCTCTATAATAAGAGAAAGCGCCTTAGCAAGAGGAATTTTAGCAAAAATAACTAGACGGTATATAATAAACTGTTAAAAAACCCTTAGCATACTTTTAAGTTAAAAAAGCTCTAGGAAGTAGTCTGCAATAAAACCCCTTGCAACCGCTATCTCTATTATATATATAATAAACTATATAATGCCTGCAACTAAACCCCTTAAGGGTGCCCTTTTAGCTATATCTGCAATAAAACTCCTTAAGGTTGCCTTTAAAACAAAGCCCCTCTGCGTTAGTTTCAGTGGACTATATAATAAAACCGCAATCATTGCCCTTTAACTATCTATATATACTATACAACACTTTGTTTCTAATACTAAAACCGCTTATATACTGTTACAATTTTTAGCAATATAACCTATATAAAACTTTTCCTCTACTTAAATACTTAAATAATTATATTAATATTTAAACCTTAACTAGCTTTATAAAAATATATAATTTAAATTAAAAATATATAGGCAAGCTATATAACCTATTAGATAATAAACTTAAAACCTTTTTTAATCTTTGCTAATATACTTAAATTAAGCCTAGCTAATTTTACGCTATTTTTTTAAGGATTTTAACTAACCGCGCTTAATAATTCTATAAAAGCTATATTACTTATTTTAATACATTTACAAAAGCTTATATTAAAATTAAATGGCATTTTAATATAAAAGTTAACTATCTTTACTACTATATAAACTAAACCTTAATAACCTTTAATAAAATTAAATAGTAGAATAAAGGAAAAAACCTTTATAAAGTTTTTAAGATTTTGCTTAATAAGCTATAATTGTGCCAATGTACTTTAAGATTAAATTACACAAGTAAATAAACACTTAAAACTATAATAATCAAAGCCTACTATAAAGTATATAAACTTAAACATGCTTTTTTTAAGCCTACTATTACTTGTAAAGAGTTATTTTCTAATCTATACTCTTTAATTAAAACCTACCTTGCTTATAGTTTATAATAGTAATTAACCGCTAACAAAGCAAATAACTAATACTATTTAAACCACTGCTATAACAATAACTATAGCAAAGGTAAAAGCTTCTATAACAGCCCTTATAATAGCTTCTATCTGTATAACAGCTTCTAAGGCTATAATAGCAACTATTATAATAACCACCCTCCCTAGCAGCATACGCCTTAAAAAAAAAAGTACTACATATATAGCAAAAAAGATTATTAGTCAACAAAACACTTTTAAAAAAACCGCAACTAATTACATAACTAATTTATTGCTGATTGCTAGTTTAACAGTAATAACCCTAATAGCTTTAAAACATACCTAATAAGTTATAAAAGTAATAAAGCAAACTAAATATAGCTAAAAAACAAGGTTAATAATAATAATAAAAACTATAAAAAAAAGACTAAAGCCTTTACTTAGCTTATAAACTAAGGCTTTTTATATTACTTTACTAATAATAATATTTATTTTGCTAATAGCTCTAATATAAATACTATGCAATTCCTTATCAAAAACCACTATACTTAATTATAATTCTAAGGCATATTATCTAATATAAATGCTGCAAAGGTATTTATAGCTGGAAAAAAACAATTTTTTGCTTTATAATAAAAGAACTCTTTTATTAAGCTTAATAAGTTAATAGCAGAATAAGCTTTAATTAAATTTAGCAAAAGATTAATAGCAAACTTAATTAGAATTATTGCTATTAATACTCTAATTAAGCGCATTAACTTTTACATACTAAATACTCTAATACCCTTTTTACTTTCCCTTACAAATATAAACTACCTACACATTTAATTTAATAATCTAACAAACTAACTTATTTATAATAACAAAACTATCCCTATTATACGCAAATAAGGCTACCTATAGATTTTTTTAAGTAAAAAAGAATAAGTAGGCGTCTTTCTTATAAAAATAAAGCTATAATGCTTTTATTATTGCTTTGGCTACTTAGCAATATATTAACTTTATTAGCTGCTTAAGAAGGCTGGTTATAATAACGTTAATAAGGATATATTATAAGTAATTAAAAAGTTTTATTATCATTGCCAATTATATAGCAACGCCCCCCAGCGCTTTAAATTCACCTTAAAAAACAATTATAAGTTTAATTATAAAATCCTTACAAACGTTATATATCTTAAAAGTCACTCTATTCTTTACATTTTAAACTCTTTAACAGCTTTCTATAGCAGCCGTTTCCTTTTATCTCTATTGGCTAAAGACATTTGGGAAGCCCTACGTCTACTATAGATTAATACCTATCAAAAACCTCCCAATATAATTATATACAATGCTAGTATCAATTTTACCTCTATAAAATTTAGATTAAAAGCTAGGCTAATAAGAATTATATATAAATAAGTCTCTGTTAAAGCCTATTAGTTAATTAGTAAGCTAGAATAATACCATACTTTACTCTAACAAGCCTTTAATATTTTATATAATAAGCTTTATAATATAATGTTTAATAAAGCAATTTTACAAATAGCCTTTAAAGCCGTTAACAATACTATTAAACCCTATAAGCTTATTTCTACCCTCTTTATTTTTAGCACATACCCTTATATAACAATCAATTTAGCCTTATCACTATTAACTATTAAAAAAGCCAAAGCAGTATAAAAAACTATAAAAACATTACATAAAACAGCAGCTAAGCGCTAAGTAAAAAATACCTTTAATACTTAAAATAAACCATTTACTATAAATATACTTAAGCTTCTACTTTAAAGTAAAATATAAATTTAGCAAAAAAAAAACAGCTAATAAAAGCCCTATAAAATCACAGCTATTAATAATTACAACATTACCCTTAAAATACCTAACAAGCCTACTACCTTTAAATCAACCATCCTTCAACCCTATTATCACAACCTTAATACTTCTATTTTTCTTTTTCCTTTAACAACTACTTATTACAACCCTAATACCAACGCTTCTCTTCTTTCCCTAGCAACTAATAATAAAAACTACTAACCCTTTAATAACACTGCTAATGCTATTAATGCTATTAACAATACAATTATAATTGCTACAAAGCTTAAGCAAAGGAGATAACCTTTCAGCTCAAAGAACAAGCTAGCTAACACCTTTTTAACAAAGAAAAAAGAAAACAACTACAACTTTGCCGTTAAGTTAAAAAATAACAGCATTATAACAATTCTAAGCAAACTATTTAAAATATTTAACACTTAAAAAATAAACAACCTTATTAGCTATAGCATTTTTAGCTTTAAATACTATAATAAAGCTAAGCATAATAAATATTATATCTTTAAAGCCTATATAGTATAAAAAATTAAAAGCAAAACTACTAAGCCCTACAAAAAATTACACCTAATTATACAAAGCTATAACAAAAAAAAAAGCATTTATTTTAACACAATCCCCTACAATTTAATATACTAGCTAATAGTTAATTTTAACCCTTGCGCTATTATTATTATAAAGCAATATAATGCTATTATTACGCAACATTACCTAAGCATACCTATAATTATAAACTAAACTTATACATATTATATTAGTTATTATTTCAGCTGCTTTATAAACTAAATATCCTTAAAATACTATTATTAAGATAATTAAGCTATTTTATAACATTGCTAAAGCAAGCATTTACTAGTTTGCTATATACTAAGGCTACTACTAAAAAAAGCTTAATATATTAACTTTAACCTATAACCTATGCCTTTTAATTACTAACAAACCTTTAAAAACTTTTAGCCTTACTAATATACAAACTAACAATACTCTTATTTTAGCTACATTAGCTTTTTTAGCACTAAAAAACTAAAAATTGCAAAAAGCCTAGTTTAAAGCTAAGCTTAAAACCTTCCTTTCCTCTAATACTACTTTAGATTTTAACAACGCTACATTAACAATAGATAAAGCTAAGCTAAACTTAAAGTAAAAAGGTTAAAATACTAAGATTATTTTCATTGATTTTAAATTAGCTAACTAAGCCTAATAATATATAAAGCAATACGCCTATAGTGCTTATATCGCTTTAATTTACCAACTAAAAGCCTCTTTTAACCTATCTATTACTATTTAAATTTAAAACCTTAATAAAGGCAACTATATAAAGCTTAACAGTCGTTTATAATAGCAACTTAGTAACCTATTAAAAGAGCTATAATATATCTCCCTTAATCTAGCAATAGCTAAGCTCTTTGCATTTGCTAACAGCTTTCTAGCTAATAACAAAAATTTAAGCTTTTAAATTAGATTTATTTTAGCAATTAGAAATAAAACTAATATTAATAGTTAATTTACATTAATAAAAAACTTTATATACTAGAGTTTTACTAAGTGTAAAAGGGTTACTCAAAGCTCTTTAGCGTTAGAAATTTATAAAATTATTAACGCTTTTAATATTAGTTTCTTAATAAAAACAATGCTTTGCTTAATAACTAATAAACTTAGCCTTTCTACAATGCTTTTAATTGTTTGTATAAACTTGTATTCTTTATACAAATGCCTAGTTAAATTAAATACAACTAGGGAAAAAAGGCTAATAATTAATATAATAGCTTTACATTAGTTGTACAAACAGCGCAAGATTACAAAAATATAATAAGTTAATAGTAACAACAACTCTGCCAACGCTATAACAAAGGCTATACTAAATAAAACGCTGAAATGCTTAGTTAATAATAACAAGTTAACAATACAAATAAAGGGTTCTGTTTAAAGGCCTATAAACTAGGCAATAAATATGTTTTTTTTATATAATATAACTATTATTTGTTTCTTTCCTATTTAGGCAATTGGTTGCCTATGGCTTAAGTTTTAAACTAATTTTTTAAAGCGTATAATAAAGAGTTACAAGCTAATATAAAAGACTGCTAGTATAGGTTAATAGCTATAGCAATAGCCTAGTTTGCCTTAGACTAGAGGCATATAGCTACTAAAAGGAATTAGCTGGCCAAATGGCTAATTAGGCTAATCTAGCCCAACAGCAATTGGAAGGGACCATATACATATACGCCTAATCCCTTTAGCGTACAATAATAATTTCCTTTTTATTCCTTCTGCTAAACATCATTAATAACAATAGCAAATACACTTATTTTTACCCCCATTCAGACCTTTTTGTATACAAAGATTAACTTACTAATAAAAATAAATAAACTAAACGTTAAAATATTACCTTTAATATTTTATTAATAACTATTAAATAAACTAAGTTATATTATTACTATTAGCACATTTTATAATAAATTTTACTATTAGCTTAACAAACAATAAAGCACTATTTAAAGTATTATATAAATTTCTTTTTTTATTTCTTCTTAAATCTAGTAAATTTAAAAAAATACACAGCAAAAGCGCTGCTTACCTAATAAGGGCAAAAAGAATTCCAGCAATTAATAATAAGCTAGAAAAATTATAATAGCTTTAAATATTACTATAAAAACATTAAATATAGGCAAATAAAGCAGTAATAAAGTATTATAATTATAAACATTAGCTTATATTTTTTAATATAAGATTATAAATGCTATTATTTATAAAAAACCTTAAGCTTTAAAAACTTAAAAAACTCTAACTAAAATATATTAAACCCTTTAAGGTTATTAAAAAATTAGTTGCTAAGTATACTAATTAATGCTATTAAAAAAGTACTTTTATAAGTATAATTGTTGGAACAAATAGCATTGTGGCTTTGTATAAGGGCTGGTAGAGATGCCGGTGCCAACCACTAGGGTAGCTCGGCAGACTAGGACTAGGCATGCGTATTACGTATGCCTAAAATGCATATATAAATCCTCTATACAAGGCAGGAGACTTTGTCTCTTTTTCTTTATACAAAGTAAAGCTAAATATAATTTTATCTCCACCCTATTATATTATTTATTTACACTTAATATATATATATATAAAAAAGCCCATTCAACACTAATTAATATTTACAGCTAACAAACATAAATTAGCAAAAGTAACAAAACAATAATTGCCTTCAAACATACAATAGTACACAGTAATATTATTATACTTAATTTTATTCTCTATATTTATTAAGCTAAAAAAGTTATTAATAAACTATATAATAAAAAGCATATATAAATCTCTTTTTATAAAAAGGCAGAGGCTAAAAGATTATTTAAAACCTTTACACAAACTAGAGATTATATATAATATGCTATTACGCCTTAATAATAAGTATCTTAAATCTAGATAATTTATCTATAGCTGCCAGTGTATACAAGCTTAGAAATAAGCAAAAACAATAACCTTAAAAGCGTTAGCAACCTTAAAAACGCTAAAAATAACTTAAAAATAATAATAAAAACTTTCTTTTATATAAAAAAATAGCAAAAAGCAGCCTAATATTTTTAGCAGCATGGAAAATAAGTATTTTGTATAGCTACTAAAATAAAATCCCTAATATTACTTAGCTAATAAATCTAAAGAAAATTAATATATATATTAGCTAACTTATCTTTAAATATAAAAGTCTCTTATCTTTAAATAAGATTATATAATTGTATAAAGAGGATTTCACAGGCTAAATAACCTATTAATTTAAACAAGGTACATAAACCTTTAAACATACACTTTAAAATACCCTTTAATCCTAAAGATATATTTTTTCTAAAAAATAAACTAATATACTAAACAGCCAGCTTATACATTCTTTTAATTATAACTTTATTGCCTAATAATCTTATATAAATATTAAAGCTTTAATAACTCTTATATAATAAACTCTTATATAATTAATACTTATAAGCTTTGCTTTTTAATAACCTATATAATAAGCCTTTTATTAATTTAAAAACTTATTAGATTTAAAAGAAAAACAAATACATAACTCTTAAATTTAGCAGCAAAACTAATAAAAGCACTAAAAAGACCTATATAATTAAAAAGCTTTGCATAAAGAACATAAACAAACAAAAAAGACAGCAATGCCAGAAATAGCTTATATAATGCCTCGTTAAAGAGATTGCATAATTTCTAAGAATTAAAACTAAAAACCTCGTTTATATAATAAAAAAAGTAGCATAGTTTTACTAAAACAATAGTTTATTTATAAGAATTATAGCTTTCCTATATAAATTCCTCTAATTCTCCTTATAAACTTAAGATATAATCTTTTTAAATTACTACCCTTAAAGCGCATATAAAATAATATATATCTACTAAGCTAAGTTTAAACTTTTGCAAAAGTATAATAAAAAAACCTAAACTATACTAAAAAACCATATAATATTCTATATAACAAAGTAAAGATTTTTATCTTTATATATAAACAGCTTAAAATCAACAAATAGAAATACTACGCTATATAATTATATATTTTCTTAGATTATACGCTCTAATTCTATCTTAACCATATTAGCCCTAATAAAATCTAATATAATATTTATTATATAATTAACACCTACTTTAATTATTACGTTAATTATAGCTAATACTAAGCTAATTAAAGCAGCTTAACCTTTATATAACTAAAAAAAAGAATTTAAACAAAACATTAGCAGATATGCTAGAGATTTTGCTAAATAAAATACAGCTTATATAATAAGCACTAAAAGCTAAGTATTAAAGCAAAATCCAGCTTTATATAATAGTAAAAAAAGCGTGCTGTAGTATGTTAAAGCTTAAAACAGCCCTTATTTAGCAAAAGCCCATATATAAAAAGCTATTTTCAAACATGCGTGCGGCTATTAAGTTAGCATTTAAAAAAAAACCATTAATCTTTTTAATAAAGATTAATTTATACGTTTCTTAATACCTAATAAACTATATATATACTAAGAGTAACTTTTAAAAGTCACTTAACTTAAAATAAAAAGCATAACCCAAATTCACGCCTACTGCATAAAAAAACTTTTCTAATTAAAAACCTTTTAACTAACGTGGTTGTACATTGAGCGACACAAGATATCAAGCGACATACTTTTCACCATACCCACCCCTTAGATTAACCAAAACTTTACATAAACGCTGTAAATCAATTAAAACTACTTAAAATCATTATTATTATCTACTTTCTCAGCTTTTAAACATATTTGCGCATTATAGCCAGCCTTGCAACAAATCCTATAATACCTGCTACCTACCCGCCTACGTTTTAACAAACTACTATTTTTACCCTCTTCCTCCGATTGCTTATTTACTATACTCTTCTCTGCTAAAAGTTTCTTTGCATTTTATTTGATAAAGCCTCCTCTATTTTATAATCGAGTTCTTTTAACTCTACAGCGCTTATTAAGCGCCTTATTTACCTTACAAAGAGTCTAGTTCTCTAATTATATAAGAATAACCTAATAAGCAATTGCTTATATAGCCTTAAAAAGCTAATCAATAGCCTTTAAAATTAATATTAAAAAGTTATTTTAATAGGTAGAGATTTAACTTTTAATAAAATTAGTCTATAATTTAGCTTTGGTAGAGTTATATAGCGTTTAAAAAACCTATTAGTTTAGTAGCTATAGAAAAGTTTACAATAGTAATAATATTAATAATATTATATTAAAGCGAGAAAATATAGCATTTAAGTTAAGAGGGATAAGTCTAACCCCTTTAAAACTTTTTAGAATGTTATTTTTAGTTATTATATTAAGGTAAGTATATTTAAACGCTAAGAAAAACTTATCTTTAGTAATATAGTAAATATATGCCTTAATAAGCATATTAATTTAGTTGCTATATCTTAACTTTAAAATATTAAAATAGCTTATATTTAAAGGCTATATTAAATAAAATAAATATAAAAGCAAACAAAGTAAAATAATTTTGTTTTTCTTGCAATATATCTTAAACTCTACGTTAACGTAGCTCTTATAGCCATTTAAAACAAAGAGCTAATATATACTCATTATATATAGCTTAGAAAACTAATTAAAATACTGCAGTTATTCAATGCTTATTTTATTATTAGTTTATTTATTAAAAGTTATTTTAATAATTTAATCGTTTAGAAACTTAGCTTAAATATACTAGTTAGCAAAATGATTTTTGCCTTAAACCACTAAAAACAGCAGTATTACATACTTATCACTGCTTATATAAACTATTGCTATTGCCTATTTCTAATTGCTAAGCTATATTAATTTTAGCTTTTCAACGCATTTAGTGCGTATAACTACTATAAATAACCAAATCATACCCATTATAAAGCTGGTCTTGTTAAAGTTATAAGTATTGCAATTCTGCACTTTATACTTAGCCTTTATATTTGCATATAAGCAAAACTAATTGCTTAAAACCTTTAAATCCTTACAGCAAGCTTTTTAATAATTATAAGCGCAATTAATATATATTTTAAGCTTAGGGCGTTATATAATAAAGTAATATAGCTAATGCGTTCCAATGCGCCCTTTGCTACGCGCTTTAAAGAAATAATTAGCTATATCTTCTATATTAGTAATCTAAGGCAAAAACCTTTGTGCATCTTAATCTAAAATATATTTAATAATTGCTTTCTCCTCTAGCTTAGTTAGCATAGTTTTATTTAAGCATATTATTAAGCGCAATATTCTGCCTCTTATATAATAGCTAAAGGTGGCATAAGGGATGTTGTATAGCGCTGTAGCACGTCTTTAGCTGATTTTTTTTAATAACTTAACTGCTTTTATAGCAAGGATAATACAGCTTTTTTTTAGGGTAAATTTTATAAGTGGTTATGGAAAAATAATGCGCTAAAGTGGGTAGGTGGCGTAAAGTGGAAAAGTGTGTCGCTTAATGTCCTGTGTCGCTCGATGTACAACTACGTTATATAAATAAAAAATATTTTATATATAAAAAAAAAAATATTAGTTAATAAACCATATATTAAAAAAGCATGCAAGGTCTTATATAAGATATTTTACCTTATGCAAAGATGCTAGCATTAAACTACTATTAAAAAATAATATACTTGCTTATATCTAAAACTACAAAAGCGACAAACTTAACCACTTAAGTATATATAATTTAAAATTTAAAGGGGATAGGCAAAAGGCTATAGGCTATTTGCTTTCTACTTTATTTATTTATTACACAATAAAACTTAATATATACAATCTATTATATAAACTACTAAAACTAACATTATTTATTTTAGAAAATTAATACTTATATAAGTACCAAAAAAAGCTATAAGATATTAAAGCATTTAAGCTATTAACTATTAGCAAAGTTTAAGCCCTTGCATATATAAGAGAAAACCCATACATAAAGATTATTTAGGAAACAACGCCTTATTTATTTAAATTTAAAAAAAGAGAATGCCTTTATGTAATTAGCACTGTAGTAAAATAAAGCCTATTAAGAGAGGTTATATATTATATGCTAAATATTAACACTTTGTTTCTACTATCTTTTAAAGATATAAATTGCCTAGGTGCATATTTTAATAATATAATAAATATTATTATACAAAGAAATAATAAAGTCTCTATTCCCATTATATAAAAGTAGGGATATTCATTCTTTAATTTGTTAAGGGTAAAATTAGCTATATTTCTTTCAAAGCATAAACTTTAACAACTATATTAGCGATTTAATTACGCTTATATAAATAAGTTATACCAATTACTAAAAAATGCTAAAATATACAATATAAACTACTTAACTTTAAAATAAATTTAAAAGTTTTGCTATTATTGCTAAACACACAAACAATCACTATAAAGATTTAAGTTCTCTCTAAAAAATAACTATAATTTTAATTATAAAATTTTTATAAA